>JAMXBB010000006.1:20177672-20189380 GCA_024138015.1 Lumnitzera littorea
CCCCCCCCCCCCCCCCCCCCTCCCCTATTGGCTGAATACTTTTCCTAACATCCTACTAATTCTTACTACATCCCTTCCTCATCTCAGCCAACCTGGTACCACCATAGCATGATATAGTTCAGCTACTGCGCTAAAAGATTCCTTAGTACGAAACCATTGATAAGCTGCCACCTGTCCTTTTCACCTGACACTATATTAGTTTCCCTTTTTATCATTTGTCATATTTACCTTTTTTCGTATATATTAGGAATCTCCTTTTTATGTATATCTTTTTGTAATTTTCTTTATTTGTAATGTTACCTTAAGGACTTACTATAAATAGTCCATTTTCCTTGTAGCCACAATCATCTTACATTTATTACAGACATTAAATATACTTGTTTTTGCTAGATAATTCTCTCCAAGTTCATTTTTCATATACTCTTATCTAGTTTTACCGAGTAGGTCAAGATTAGTGGTGGGTGGAACTTAACATTAACTTGTTTGTCATTTGAGTGGTACAGAGGGTTGAGAGGTAGAGGCAGAGCTAGACTAGTTAACAAGGATTATCGAGCCGATCAGACTATGGCCGAGCACCAAATAGTTCTAAGGTAGATCGTCGAGGATAAGTACCGAGCAGACTTGAAGAGGGTTAAGGTAAAGGTAAGGCCAAGGAACCTGAGGTCCGTAGAGACTAAGGTCAGAGCTTTAGAAGGAAGACCTGAGAGATCAAATGCTTTAAATGTCTCAACTATAGATACATAGCTAGTCAATGTTCAAACTGACATATCATGACGATCAAGGGAGACAAGCCTCAATTTGAAGTGGAGAGTGCTAGTGAAGGAGAGGAGGAGGTTGAAGTTGGCCCAACGCTAGAGGAGTTTTAGGAAGACTTCGATGCCCTTCCACCTCCTAAAGTCGGAGTTAAATACTATTTTGTTATGCGTTGATCTCTCAACACTTTCGTAGCCGACGAGAATGAGTAAAGGGAGTCTTCCACATGAATTACCGAGTGAATGGCAAGCTATGCGCTTTGATCATTAATGAAGGAAGCTATACCAATGTTATAGCGTAGGGAGTAATGAAAGCCATGTAGCTGCCGAACCTTTCGCACCCAAGCCGTATAAGATTCATTGGCTGAATGATAAGGGAGGTTTGCTAGTTACCGAGTAGGTTAGAGTGCCGATTGCCATTGGCAATAGGTACAAGGACAAGGTGTTGTGTAACGTCTTACCCATATGTGCTTGGCACATCTTACTTGGCCAACCCTGGTTGTTTGACTTGAGGGTATTACACGAGGGGTATAGGAACATCTATATGGTCCAAAAGGACGGGAAGAAGGTTATATTGATCCCTATGAGTCTTAAGGAAGTGCAGGAAGCATAAGAGAAGGTTGTTAGATCACTGTAGTGGAAATCCTTAATGATTTCCCGAGCTCAATTTGCCCGCGAAGTCGAGGCCTAGGAGTGTGTACTCCTTTTAGTAAGGAAACTTCTAGAGTTGAGAGAAGTCGAGAACTTACCTACCAACATGAGAACTTTATTATAAGAGTATGTCAACCTATTTCTTACTAAGATACCAAAAAGTTTACCACCCTTAAGAGTCATTGAACATTGCATTGATCTTTGGCCTGGGGTTGCCCTACCAAACTAACCTGCCTATAGGCTCAATCCTGAGCAAGTAGCTAAGCTAAAGAAATAAGTGGATGAGTTGATAGATCACGGATATGTCTAAGAAATCATGAGCCTATGTACCATACTAGCCATACTAGTACCAAAAAAAGATGGGTCGTGGAGAATTGCATTAACAAACGTACCAACAACAAAATTATTATTAAATATCGATATCTAATCCTACAGTTGGATGATTTACTCGATGGGTCACATGGTGCCCACATCTTTTCAAAGATTGATATAAAGAGTGGCTACCACCAGATACGAATGAGACCTAGAGATGAATGGAAAATGGGCTTCAAGACAAGGGATGGCATATTCAAATGGATGGTAATGTTGTTTGGTTTGACTAATGTACCGAGTACTTTCATGTGGGTCATGAATTATGTGCTAAGATCACTAATTAGCAAATGTGTTGTGATTTATTTTAATGAAATTCTTGTCTACAGTATTAACCTCATCACCTATGTTGAGCATTTAAGATCGGTATTCAACATCCTCTATGCCGAGAGATTATTCTATAACCTGAAGAAATGCATATTTTGCCAAAGCGAGATTATATTCCTCGAGTATGTTGTTTCAGAGAAAGGAGTTGGAGTTGATAACAAGAAAGTCAAAGCTATAATTGAGTGGCCTATACCAACTAGTGCTGTTGAAGTCAGGAGCTTCCATAGTCTAGCTTCGTTCTATCGAAGATTCATTAGGAACTTTAGTTCCATGATTGTTCCATTAACTGAATTGACTAAGAAGAATACTGAATTTAGGTGGTCAGAGGGAGCTTAGAAGAGTTTTGAAGATGTGAAGTCTAAGTTGACATTTGCTCCAGTATTTGCTTTGCTAGATTTCGAGAAAGTTTTTGAGGTGAAGTATAATGCGTCTAGAGTCGGTATTAGTGCTGTCCCTATGTAGGAGCACCGACCAATTGCTTATTTTCGCAAGAAACTTTGAGAAGTTGCACTGAATTACTCAGCATACGACAAGGAATTCTACACCCTTATCCGAATATTACAGAACTGGCAGCATTATTTATTGCTGAGAGAATTCATCATCTACTCAAATCATGAATCTGTCAAGTATCTATGTGGGTAGCGAAAACTTTCTCGAGGTTATGCTAAATGGGTTGAATTCTTGGAGTCTTTTTGCTACATCATTTGGTGTAAGAAGGGGAGTATGAACATTGTTGCAGACACTCTTTCTTGTCGTTATACCCTCATTATAACATTATAAGCCAAGGTACTTAGATTTGTTACTTTACCTAATTAGTATGAGCACGATCTGTATTTTAGGCCCTTGGTGGCCAAGTGCAATGTTGGAGGAGTTGTAGATGGGTTTTACTTGAATCAGGGGTTTCTGATGAAGGGCAAATAAGTTTGTGTACCGAGTGGTTCAGTTAGAGAGTTACTCTTCAGGAAAGCTCATGTTAAAGGCTTAATTGGCCATTTTGGAGAAAAGAGGCTGGTTGAAATATTGAAAGAACACTTTTACTGGCTTAGGATAATGAAAGATGTGTGTTGAATTCTTGAGAGGTGTAAGGTGTGCAAACATGTAAAAGGGAGGAGAGAGCCATATGGAGAGTATACATCCCTGTTTATACCTAAGTACCCATGGACCAATCTAAGCGTGGATTTTATGCTCGACCTTCCTTAAATGCCAAGAAGACATGACTCAATTATGGTTATGGTCGATTGGTTCAATAACATGGCCCACTTCATTCCATGCCACGGAACTAATGATGCTTTATTTGTCACTGATATCTTTTTGCAGGACATTGTGCGATTACATGAAGTGCCAAGAAGTATTGTATCAGATCGTAATTTGAAGTTCACGAATTTCTTTTGGAGGATCCTGTGGAAGCTTAGCACTAAGCTCATGTTCAATACTTCTTGTCACCTTAAGAAAGACTGCCAAACTGAGGTTGTGAACAGGACAATCGGCAACCTCCTGTAAGTAGTTATTGGTTAGAATTTACATGAATAGGATTTATACCTACCTATCATTGAGTTTGCTTACAACCGCTTAACTCACAACTCGACAAAAAGATCACCATCTGAAGACGTTTGTGGACTTAACTTGAACTTACCCTTGAATTTAATTATCAACCTGACTACACAAGAGGAAAGCTAATCCATCTTACAGTATGCCAAGGAATTCCAGAAGTTGCATCAAAGAGTTGCCAAACAACTAGCCAAGACTATGGCTCAATAGAAGGAGCAAGAAAGCCAAGGAAGGAGCCGATTCGTTTATACTTTCAGAGACCTCGTCTGGATCTATCTTAGCAAAGAACGCTTTCCTGGCAGGAGGACAAACAAACTATCTCCTAGAGAGGATAGACTTTATAGGATCCTTAGGTGTATTAATGACAACGCTTATGAGGTTGAGTTACTCGAGGGGTATAGCATGTCTACCACATTCAACGTCGTCGACCTAATTTCCTATGTGCCAAACGCTAATGAAGATCATGATTTAAGGACAAATCTTCAACAACCCCGAGGAACTAATAGGTTACCAACCTTTGGCCCACTTACTTACACACGCCTCAAAGGCTTTCAGTCCCTTACCCGAAGAATTTTCTCTTGTTAACCTACTGATGATGAGAAATTGTACATAGAAGGAAGGTGGTTGAATTCCTTGAAAGCTCCGAATGGTTATACTTTACTTTGTTCTCTCTTCTATGTCAATGCCGACTATTCTTTAATTGAGAACTCTATGTCGAATAATCAGAACTTAAGTTGCTAAGTAACAAAACAAAGCCTCCTTATTGGCCGAGCACTTCTCTCTCGGCATCCTACCAATTCTTACTGCATCTATTCCTTATCTCGGTTAACCTAATGTCGTCACATTATGATTTAGCTCAGCTGCTGTGCTTAAAGATTCGTTAGTACGAAACCATTGATGAGCTACCACCTGTCCTTTTCACCTAATATTATACTATTTTCTCTTTTTTTCATTTATCCTATTTACCCTTTTTCGTATGTACCAGGAATCCCCTTTTTGTGTATACCTTTTTGTAATTTTCTTTATTTGTAATGTTGCCTTAGGGACTTACTATAAATAGTCCCTTTTCCTTATAGCCAGAATTATCTTACATTCATTATAGGCATTAAATATATTTGTTTTTGCGAGATAACCCTCTCCAAGGTCATTTTTCATACACTCTTATCTAGTTTTGTTGAATAGTTCAAGATTAGTGGCGGGTAAAACTTGACATTAACTTGTCTGTCATATCAAGTAAAGTGTTAAGTCGTGTTGTGTTCATAGGTGAGTCATATCCTCTAAGCAGCTTTACATCAGCTACTACATTCAGTTTGCTAACCTTTCCATTTTATTTTCTTTGTTACTTTAAAGGATCCATTTGGTCATCATCTCTTACAGTAAATCCTAGTGATAACTAAGCTTTTAGATACATCATATATCTAAGATCAACACTTAGTTTTCTCTTTTGTTGTTTTATCTTAATAAGTAGAGAAGCATATATGTGTGTAAATTAGGTGGCGAGCTAGTGCAAATATAAAAAAAAGACCAATATTGACTTTAGGGACCTTAGTCCCCTATCTCATTTAGCTGAATTTTTGTGAATTGATTATAGTTCTAGATCATCCAATGCATTCTTATATATATCATGCTTTTTCATGATATTCAACAAAATTGTATCTAACAAAAAGAAAAAGAAAAAAAAAAATTCTAAAATTGGATTTCAAAAGAATATTTGCACCCACATTGCTTGTGTAAAAATTAAAATATAAAGTTGTGATAAAATTTAAAACAAAAAAGAATTTGTGAACCTAATTGCATACACAATCGATGATTTAAGAAATGAAAAAGAAAAAATTACGTATATATAGAGTTAAAAATTCATACAAAAGGAGAAGAAATGAACAATAGAAGTAATGGTTCTCAATGTATTTGTTAAAATAAACTGAATACATTTTATTCACATTTAATTTGCATCATAGAAGAAGTATCAATGTGCCTATAAAAAACATTAAAAGATAGATTAACCGGTGAATTTTGTATATAGCAATGTAAAAAACCTATTTTTTTCTTAGTTATAAGAAAATAACTATCACAAATTACATATGAGTACGACTAATAAATTGGTCTCCATTGAACTAACTTTGAATTAAATTTAATTTGTATTAACTCCATATATGCATTATTTTTTCTTTCTTACATTATTGACTATACATATAGTTAGGTTCACTACTTATTTTACATTTTGAATTTTATTTTAGCTCTGTATTTAATTTTTGCAGTTGTAACATAAGTGTAAGTTTGCTACCTATATGTATATATAAATAAATTACATATATGCAGTTGCCAATTTTTTAGCCTATGGTTTTAAAATTATACACATTAGACAATAAATATGCAATAGTAATTCCATCTAGTGCCAATTTCACATTACATGGAAGAATTACTCGGATAAGATGTCACAGTGATAATATTTCAAAGAAATCAACCCTCAAGCCTGTAACTGAATATGAATTGTTGTTTTTCCGAACATGTTATTTAAAAAGAAATTAAGACATATGTCAATATATTTAAAATCAATTTACATGTATCTAAAAGAAAGTAATCGTTCTTTATCTACGATGCATCGCATAATAAATTAAAGAGTATAAAAAAGTACAAAATAAAAGGTAATTAAGGCATATATATGAGCAATTAAACTTTCTATAGAGAAATTAATGCTTTTTAATCAATAAAATTGCACGCTATCAATTAAAGACAACCAAAAAATAAAAGAACAATCAAACGGTTTGATAACCAATTGTATTTCATTTATGGGCCTAAGATTAACCTTCAGTTGTACTGTTATGTCCCGAAGTCACAGAGTCGCAACAGTCCCGCCGTGTAAACCATTCTATGATAGTAACTGGCCTCACAGTGCCTACCATAGACATAATCTACATAAGGCGTCGACTATTCCTCGTTTTGAAGTAAACAGTTTAATTAATAATTATACTACAATCATGATAAATATCACAATTTCTAATAAACATATATAATTATATATATATAAGTCTCCATAGAGCTTCCTAGGAAGTTTTACACAAACATGACAGTTCACTAGATTATATAATAACTATTAGTCTTTCATTTCTAATTACATGGTCACTCTAGTCACACATTATATTAAGTAACTTGATCCTCATACCCCTAGCTTCAAACGGACTAACCTCTGGGTAATTATAGGGCGGCATAGTACTTGAAGTGATCACAAATTAGAACCTGCAAAAGGATTTATAAGGGTATGAGCAACTACAGCTTAGTAAGTTGAATTGGAGACTCATGAATGCATACAAGCACAAACAGGGTTATCAAACAATTATTTTCACGCAATACAACAATCAAGTGACATCGCACAACGTAGTCCGGTCCGTTGTGAAATCAGAGAAATTTCACCCGCTCCAATCCGGGTTGAGGAGTTCCATGTTATGCAGCAGCTCACAACCAAACCCAGGCTTGTGCAATGGAGACCTCGCTCCTCCTGCGACTATCTTCGAACCAATGACTTCACCCCCTCCGCGACCTCCTCTCCTATCACTTAGTTCGACTGAGGATGAAGAAGGGACCATTTTGCAATCCTGCGCTATCCCTTTCGAAGGGGTCGGTATTTGGTTGGAGAATCCTATGTTCCCCTAACGGGTTGCAATGCATGACATTTTCGGTTATTAAGGTCGACTAAGATTAAATTTCGGTTAGAGTGTTCAAACAAGTTCACACCAATTCAATTAGTCACAAAATCATTCACAATACAAATTCCAACACGAATTCAGATATATCAAACACATGTGCAAACTACTTACAATTACAATCATATACAAGCCTAAGTCTCCGAGTACTACAAAACTAGTACTCTATTACAATAAGCAATAACCCAACTTACTTGAATTTGCTCGATCACTCGATCCCTTAGTCGCGAGCTGATTTGTCTCTAGATATCCTATAATACAAATAGGTCTTTTTAGTACTCATATTTTATGGATCCTTATTCTAATTCAAAATGTAACTCATTTTCCCCATGTATACCTATAACGCTCTAATGATTCATTGTACTCTATTTCGGGGTTCGACTCCTAAACTAGATTTTAGTTTTAATTCCTAAGTCTTAATTAGGCTCGAATCCCAATGTGACATTAATCACATTACGCTCGGATACTCAAATATCCTATTGGGTTGTAATTCGGTATTCTAAACTATTCGGTATACGCTAACCCTAATTGAGGTATCGGATTTATTCCCAATGTGTAAAAATCTTACATTTTGAGATATTTACTTAAAATTAAATATTATTTCAGATTTATTATTTTTCTGATTTCTATTATATTATTATCTAAATAACCTTATTTTTTTTAGATTTATTAATTTACACTTTCACATATTACTAATTTATTATATTACTTACCTAATTTCCCTAATTAACCATACTTAGTACCCAAAGGCTAGGATTAGGGTTCCACTTTAGAGATTAACATCCCTAAACATATAATTAATATCCTAATCAGTAATTAACATCCTAATCACCTAATTAACCCTAAATCACCTAATTTTACCATCATTTTAGGGATAAAAATTAACTTAAAAATTTCAAAAATTAATTTTAAAAAAAATGGCTTCATAGCACTGTTTTACATCATATGAGAATCCTACAGAAAAAATTTGAGCTCCAAACTACACTCCTAAGCCTATTTATTTTTCGGTTTAATCATGCTCGGTTTTGAATAATTTGTTAAGGAACCTATATTTGTAGACGTAATTAAAATACATCAATATTTTTCCCTAAATATACATACAATAAAACCTTAGAATAACAAGTTTCATAATTTTCTGGACAAAATAACTAATTTTACAAAATTATACAAAAATCGGGGTGAATAAATGACTAACCGGTTCGAAGCTTTTTGGCCGTCCAAACCCGGTCCAATGTTGTCGGCCGGTCCAAGCGGTGGTTCTAGTGTAGGGTGGTGGTGGTGGTTCGGTCCCGGGTGGTGGTGGTGGGTGGTGGTTTTAGTTCACTTGGCTAATCTGCACAGTTTTCTTTTTTTTTTTTTCTGGATTTTTTCTCGATTTTGTCAGTGTTTCGATTTTTCTCAGATCCTAAATTGACCAAATGACTTCTGGAAATTTTTTCTTTATTTATAGACAATTGTAGTAATTAATATGCATTAATTTGATAAGACTTTACTCCAATTTCTTGATTTTTGGCTTTTTGTTTGTCTAATTCTCATTGGATAATTTTTCTTTTTCTGATTTGAACCTGCCATGACCTGATCTTGCTTCAGTTTATCCTCTTCTAATTTTTTCTGATTTTTCCATAATTATTTTATATTTTTCTTTAATTATTTGCTTAGTTTTCGGCCAATTTAGGTAATTACACGTATTTTTATCTACACGTAAATACATGTGGGGTACACGTGAACATTCCTAAATATTATTTTGGTCATTCTAAAATTTTTAGTATACATATAATCTATCTTTAGTAATTTATTAGTTATTATATTACACTTTTCGCCTTTTTGGTAATTAGCAATTATTATGCTTAAAATTTGAAAATTTTATAGTCTCCTATTTTACTACTTATTTTCTTAAATTTAAGTTTACGGGGTCATTTTTACTAATATTTTTCTCAATAGTTTATAATTTGGGTTTGATCGGATCCTTTAGCCAATCGTCCTAAACCTTGGGTTTTAAGTTCAAACCTACGATTACTTAGCTTGGCTTTAGGGCTTACATGTACCATAATCCACCTGTTATAAACCGAAAGAAATTATTGCAATACAAATATCTCTTCTCTAGCAAGGTTTCAAAGAATCAACGAGTAAGCGAACAAGGTATTGTGGAATATATGGTTATAGATTATGTAAAGAAACTATTATTTTCAAATATAAGGGTACTAAACAATATGGAACTACACTAATAACTTTTAATGATTATTTAAAAAAGTATCAATTATTGGATAAAACTTAGTGGTATTGAGGACTTAGTGACAATTTAAATAGCAGATTTAATTTTTAGGGGTCCGTGAAGACAAATGAAAAGTTAGTAACTTATAATAATAGATTATATATATAATACTATTGAGAGAGAAAAAAATCGAATTTGATCTATTCTATTGAAAAGAGTGGGGTGTCTTTGATTGGGTAATAATGGACCTAAAATTAAACTAGTAGTTTATCAATAATATATATTTATATCTATATCTAATATATTATTTATATGAGAAGGGTGTTTTTTATATAATATATTAAATTACCAAATGAAGCTCTTTCTCATAAAGAAGGGGCAATTGTTTTCTTTTTTTTTTGGGTAAGGTAAAAGGGGTAATTCTTATTTTAGGGTAAATCTAAAATTTATCCATTTTTAAAATTGTTAATGGTTAGTTTTAGATGTGGGCATCAAAGCCCAACAAGGTCAAGACCAATAGCTTGGCACGATAGTCTAGTGGCCTAACAATAGAATGCTTCACCCCACTGTCTCCTTAGCCAACCCATTACAATGCTTGGCACTCGAGTTGAGCTAAGTGTTTGAGGGTTATGTGACTAGGGCACCATAATAATGCTTACAAATAATTAAACGTCAAAGAATAGACACAAACTCAAGGCGATCGTGCTGTTTATCCCTTGATGTTGCTTGAAGATCACACCAATCTTGCATCCTAAGAGTTGTTTAAGGATATCTTAGTTACAAGCAATCAACTAATGACAACTCAATGTCCTCCATCTATAAGTACATAGGTTCCATCTACTATAAAGACTAGGTTATGCTTCATGCTTTTACAACCCCATACATGTACATTTAAATATACTAACTAACAAATTCACATCTACTTGAAATAATTTAAGCATTGCGCTTACCATGTTAGAGGAAACTTTGGCACCATTTTAGTCATGTATTCATATTGTAGGTCATTGGAGGCCCATCATTTAGTTAGAGCAAAAACACTTATCAATAATAATTAATTATTCAAAGTTTAAAAGCATCATCTTAATATATAAGTTTTGCCTATTTTTGTAATTAACTATTTAAACTTAATTATCTTTACAATTATCAAAACCTTACCCATTTTTTAAATTAATTATCAAGATCAGGTACTTTATAAATGATCTTAAAAAGTTTGTAAATAATAAATTAATAATTTTAAAATTTAAGTAGTTAATTCAAAAGTAAGTAAAGTTTACATACAAAATAGGTTGTTTACTTAAAAAAACAAAGAGTATGTTAATTATGAAGTAATAATACAATCAATGTTGTCATAACTTAGTGTTATAATAATCGGATGGACCGGTTCAAATCTCTCCAAAGTTATAATATGTAATATAGTGGAAAAAAAACAATAGAAGAAGAGAGAAGTCATCATAAATAAGTTATAATATAGCTTATGAATGTTTTCATATAATTTTATGATATAAAATTTGAAAATTTATGATATATATATTATTAAAGTATTTGTGGTTTTAAATAACTATCGAAATAATATCTTAATTGTTTTTATTTATTTAATTTCTTAAATAAAATTTTCATTATTAATAAATAATTTATTTAATACATTTGATTATAAATATAAAAAAATTTAGAGATTTTATCTCTTTCTTTCCCTCCTCCAACATTCTTATTCTCTCTCTTTTTTCCAACATTTTTACTACATTTTCCCTCTCTCTCTTAACATTTTCATTATTCTTTATTCTTCTCTCCATGACTTTTAGCTTTCTCTTTTCTTCATCTATTATTATCTTTTTATCAATATTATAATATATTTAATTATATTATATAATTTTATTTATTTTATACATACATAATATATAGATGTATTATTCGTTAATATTTTATTACGTGACTGTAAATCTAAAATTTTATTATATAATTATTTTTATTTTTATTAACCCGTAATACACGTCCGCTAATAGATACGGTTCCCTTGAGAAACCAAAGCGATTCGCGTGAAAATCGGAACCGATCAACTGAATAGCATCCTCAAAAGATTGCTCCTCAGTCCTTTCCCACCAACTTGGATAAAAATACTCCCTGAATCGCGCAGGTGTTGTTTTCCGAGGA
>JAMXBB010000006.1:20935887-20998227 GCA_024138015.1 Lumnitzera littorea
TTGTTGTGGGTGGTGGGGGGTGTGGTAAGCGAAATTTCATTAATTAAGGAAGAATATACAGTCATCAATATGATAAGGTGGTTTGCACCGCTACTCTCAAAAATAAGAGTATAGTGAAAATGAAAAAAAAAACTCACAAATGCTCTAATTAAGCTTAGCATGAGCTGTAATTTGGTTGGCTGATGGAAATGGGAATGGAATTTGCTTCCCAAGAGGGACATTGTTCCTTGTTCTCCAAATGAAATAAACAACCTCAGTTAGTGATGCTCTCCAAGCTTTGATGTGAGCTGACTTTGAGGTTGCAGTAACTACAAGCCCATTAGTGGCACTTGACCAAGAGAGATAGGAAGACAGGCAATTGAGGGATTCACAAACTTTTGCCTATGCATGGGATGTATAGGGGTAGTTGAAAAGAGATAAGCATGGTCCTCTTGACCACTTGCATAAAGGCAGTAGGAGGAGCATTTAACAATTCCCCAATTTAACATTCGATCCGGCGTTTGGAGCTTTCCAGGCCTGCTAGCCAAAGGAAGAAGGCATTCCCTTCCAATGTTAGTTCATAGAATTTGAATACTTGACTGAAAAGCATTGCATACAAAGTTGTGAAATTATTTAAAAGCTTGGAAATTTTCAAATTTCTCTTTAAATAGAACCGTAGAGTGATCATTAATAAAGGTAGCGAATCATTTATGCCCAATATAAGTGGGTATTCAAGATGGTTTGGTCCAAAATGTCGTTGTGAACTAATAAAAGGGTTTTGATGGTTTGTATGACTGAAGATGATACAAGTTTTTTCAAGAATTTTGTCATAATGCAAGAATCACATCTGAGATGATCAACTGCTTTATTCTTATGCCATAGCGTTACATCAGATTAGCTGATGGGAGACATAAAAGGCTTGGGACTCTTTCCTATTATCAGACCAAGACTTTATCCTAAAGAGGTAAAAGGGCCATTATGTTCCTCAGCATTACCGAAAGTCCTCTAAGAAGCTTAGTACTGCAAAACATAATGAGTTGGAAAAAATATTACTCTACAATTGAGGTCCTTGCATATCTTGTTTATCGATAGTGAATTATCGCTCCATACAGGATCATAAAGAGCGTCATCAAGCTTAAATTAGTTATATGCACTAAAACTTTCTTTCTAGCCACGGCACACTCACCATAAGCCACCCATATCTTATCAGAGTTGTTACATGCCTCAAGATTCTCGAAGTAATGGAGTGAGTTACATATGTGATTTGAAGTACCAATATCAGTTATCTTATAACCTTTTTATTTGTAATATATGTATAGTGAAGAAGTACCTGTTTTTGTAACCACTTTGGATAGTTGCTGTAACAAAGCAATCTGTTGTGATGTCAAGGTTCTTTGGAGTTTTTTTCTGATTTCTCTTAGTGTCATTCATATTAGGGTCGGATCTGATCTGTCATGATCAACAAGAGCTCTAATACCACGAAGTATTATGAATGGAAATATAATATCCATTCATACCCCAAACGAGTAATTTAGAAGATATAAATAAGAAGAATTAGAAACTAGAAAAGGTTACTTCAATACTGTCCTAAACATTTTCATAATCAAGAAAGGAAAAAAATGTAAAAACCAATAAATCCAGGTGTTGACCATTGACCAGAAGATAAGCGTAGGTAATGATGAAAATGAAAATTCTCTTTGGCCTTCTTGGGCTAAGAAGGAATTACTTAAGAGGAAGAAATTTCTGGCAAGTGAAAATTCCAGGGGATGCATCTTGGTCATGGAGGTATTGATGAGAATGAAAATTCTCTTTGGCCTTCTTGGGCTAAGAAGGAATTACTTAGAGCAAGAAATTTCTGGCGAGTGAAAATTCCAGGGGATGCATCTTGGTCATGGAGAAAGATCCTTCAAACAAGAGCCTTGGCAAAAAGATTACTACAATGGAAAATAGGAGATGGATCTCTTATCTCCTTTTGGTTTGATAATCAGCATCCACTTGGCCCTCTTATGGGTTGGATGGGAGAACAAGCCAGCACCACTCTAGGGTTCCCTAAAGATACTCTTCTTAGTTCTTTCATTGATGGGGATTCTTGGAGATGGCCAAGGGGCGATAGATGGTTGACAATAACCCAAAGTCTCGGCTTTGTTAAACCAAGAGAAGGTGCATCTGATCAACTATTGTGGAAGGAAGCGGAATCCAAAACAATATCCATAAAAATGCTCATCAGCTGATGAGAGAAAAATCTCCAAGGGTGGTATGGTTTATTCTGGTATGGCACAATGACAACATTCCTAGACATGCTGCTATTTTATGGATGATAGTGCAGAAAAAATTATACAGTATGGATAAACTAGTGAATTGGGGTCTCCTTGAGAATATTTGCTGCTACTTGTGCCATAGTGTGGAGGAAAATCATGATCGCATTTTTTTATCTTCCAACTTTTCAAAGAACCTCTGGAGAAATGTTAAGCATGCAGTTGGGTAGACTCATACAAAACCTTCCAGCTTTGAAACTCTGGACGATTTGTAAATCTCATCAACATTAGGAATCTGAAAAACTTGCAAAGAAAGACCCTTTATGCAGGTTGCTATTACCTATGAAAGGAAAGAAACAAGAGATGCATGGGAGAGAAGGAAAGTCAAGCTGAAGTCTTAACTAGAACTGTGCTTTCATGTTATTATGTAACTCTAGTGAGAGCATTATAGTTCAGACCTTTAAATCAAGCTAAGTATTCCTTGATGATATGACGCTTAATTCAATTTTTAGGATTTTTGTGTATTTATTTTTGTACGACTTGCATGTACAATTTTGGATAAGTAACATACTTCTTACCTTCCACCTCCTCCCCCACAACAAAAAAAAGAAAAAAAAAAAGGTTTAGGTATTGACCATAGACTTAAAAAATAAAGGAAAATATAAATAACTCTCTTAAATTTTAACTCAAGTATAGATTTGATTCCCAGAATTTTCAAAATATACTTTAAGGTTTTGTAAACTTTAATAAATTGATAAATAACCTTTAGAAGTTGAAACCAACTCTCTTAAAATTTGATTTTAGTACACAAATACTCTCTAAAGTTATTATAATTTGTTTTAAAGCTCCCTAAACTTTTACAATAGTATTACTTTATCTAATTAAGAAAGGAAATATTATTTATGTTATGAATTTGTTAAAGTTTAGAAGGTCTTAATTCGTATTTTGAAAGTTTAAGAGGTTAATTTGTACTTAAGTCAAAATTTAGGGGGTTATTTGTAATTCCTCAAAAAAATAAAACTAATAAATTAAAAAACTTGTTTTCCTAATTGTCTAACAAAAACTGAATGCAATTACTTGTGTTGTAGTTTGATAAGTAAGTTTGTAACTAGTCTCGAGCATCCACATGCCTATTAGCAATTGATTACTCATTCTCTTTCTTTCCTTTATTCAATAAAAGCTTGAGTTGAGGTTTTCCCTTTTTTTATTGCAATTTGAGCTGTTGAAATATAAACGGCCGATAAACTACTATTATACTCATTTTACTTTTTTGGTTTGTTTGCTAGTTCAAATTTGTAAGTATTGCTACACTTTTAAATTTAGTAATTTCTAGGGCGCTGCCCCTATAAACAAGTCCTTGCCTAGGTGCTCATGCATTCTTAAGGCAGTGGGGCAAGAGATTTTTCCTCTTGTAGGTCCCCTAGGCTGACAATGCTGCTTTCTTTATCTTGTCCATGGATGTGGATTAGTTTAGGTGCAAGAATTTGGGCACCACTGACCGTTAGTGCAGGAAAAAAAAAATGATGTAGATACTATGTTCGGTAGCTGGAATCTTGTAATGTTGACGGTTTGTTTCTCCTACCACCAATTTTTGTAGCCAAAAGCTAATAGAAGAGAACATCTTCTTCATTTTCACTATAGTAAATATGTTTCTCTAACACTGTCTGTTCTTAATATTTTCTCTTCAGTTGCAGTCCTTACGTGTTTGTGGTCCAAGGTATTGGCCTCAAGTTATCGACCTCAACCCAGAAGGTACATGAGTACTTGCATAGTGATCTGTGCTAATTGGATGAAATTGGTGATGGAAGAATCTGTATTTTTTGTACATTGAGTCAACATGGTATTATATAATGAATTACAAGAAGAATAAATAGGAAATTAAATCACTCCTAAATCTGGAAACACAATCAAATTCCTCAATAATAGTGATCTTGAATTAATTCTCCTAATCCATTTTACGGCTCATATGCACCTCAATACTAATTATAGCATGTTTTGCCTTATCTAATAATGTTACAGATAAACCATGGTGGAGTCCTGGCATCAAGAGTAATCTATTCAATTCTGGTGTCCTCTATATTAAGCGAAAGGTTGGAGCTTGTTCTTATGTGGATGATCCCATAGGATGTCAATCATTACTATCACGCGCAATGCACAAGGTGATTACATTCTACCTTCAGTGAACTTCCCTTATGCTTATACAGCTTCTAATATTTACTTTTTTACTGCAGCTTTTTGGTTTGTCAAATTCTCAACTTTGTAAGGACAGCAGTACCACTGCTTCAGTTTCAGTGGACCGGTTGGTTAGTACATTTTCATCTGATCCAAGCATAATAGCTTTTGCACAGCTTTGCTGTGACCCATCTTGGAATTGCAGGCAAGTTGGCAGCTGTGCATAATAATGACCTCATAAGTTTCTTTTGAATATTTGGTTTTGGGATATTCCAATAAAAATGAGAGCATAAGCAGTCCTTTATCAATATTTTTTTGCTTGGTTTTTTCATTAATTTTTTCTTTACAATGGAGAGAATTCATCTGGAATGATTTGAAATATTTTTACTCCTTTTGATGATTACAGTTGAGGCTGTGTTTGATTAGTAGTGGATTAGCACATAAATTAAACCAAAGTTGTTTTCAGGTCAGATGCTGATTTTAAGGAGTTTTGTCTACAAGTCTTGATTGAGAGTGTGAGCAAGGACAGACCAGCCCTTTTACAGGTACTTAGTTATTTAAGGAATATTTAAAATAATTTATAATTGCGAAGTATGATATATGATAGGTGGTGTTACATCCAGATTGAAATCCAACATACTGAAGCCTCAAATTGATAGATAATATGTGGTTTTATACTTATATTAGGGAAAATAGGTTCACTGGTCCTATAAAGTTTGAAGTTAATGCAATGAAGTCCTAAAACTTCCAATTACAGGGATCAAAAACCTAAAACTTTTGAGTCTCAAGTCTTAAACTGGCCATGTGACTTTACAGCAGCATATTTTCTTGCCTCATACTTGGCTCATGTTACGATGTGGCATGCCACATCGAAAAAGATAATTTTTTGATAATAGTCACTAAAAATTCTGAGTGAATATTTCAGACTATACATGATGGCAATGTTGTAACATAAATACAAAGTCCTCATGAGTTTGGGATTATAGGTAGGTTGGTTATGATGTACTTAATTTCCATGCTGTCAAAACAAGGTGAACCTGCTCCATTCAAGAGTGCTTTCTCTAATTTCACTGAAGTAGTTTACATCTCTCTTTCCTGTGTTAATGTTGGTGGCTCTAAAATGCAAGGGATATGTAGTTATATGGAATGGTTCATTATATGTGCTGGTTTAAGTTGTACTTGTGAGATTCTGAATTAGGGTTAGACTTTGGAAAGTAGTTCATTGTATTTGCAATTTTTCTTAATTTAAAAAGTGATCAATCTCCAAATGCATAAGCTCTTTTCTGGTAATTCAGTACAGTTGTAATTAAAGAAAGAGGTTAAGTACTGGCATGCATATGGAGCCTTTGAACTGCAAAAGTATGTAACTTTTTTGCAAAAGTGATTGGCCAATATCAAGTTTGTTTCTATCTGTAGCATCCTTAGCAACACCATTGCAATAGGGCCTGCCTCACCAAAAATTGGTAATGAAATTAGGCTCTTGAAAGGAGATGATCTGCTTTATGTTTATGTTTATGTGAAATTCTCCAGGCCCATTCCTCTGATTTTTTCTCTTGCTAGAAGTTCCAGGGCATCATCCAAAATAAAAAATGTGAAAATTCTAACGTAAGGGTGACTCCAAGGATATGAGTGCCATGCCTGTAATATTTCTGTTCCTCTTTCTTTTCTTGATAGTTGATGTCTTGACATCACACTTAAAACAGAGAAGAAAAAGGGAAAATTCTTTATTATTTTTATGGCAATTTCTGCGGCACTTGCATCAGCTGCAAAAAGAAACTGTCATCTTCATTTTTGGTCTGTCTATTTCACTCAAGCCTACTAAATAAAATTAAAGAAATTATAATAAGCAAATAACAGTTTTAGAGAACTATAATACTGGGAGAATTAGAGAAGGATAGGGAATGATGATTTACATTGTTGAGAAATGTGAAGAGATGAAGTAGGTATTTAATGAATGCTAATTGTTTTTCCACCATTTTGTCCACTATTATGTATTCTCTCTTCAATGTCCTGTCTTGCATTCTGTCAGAAGTTTCCTTCTAATATTGGTGAGGAGCTTGTTTCCTTTGGACAATTGAATTTTCCACATGGCACTGACTATATATTATTGGGAAGCAATCAAATAGAAACCACCGATTTCAAATTTCAAATATGCAAAGTATGCTATGAAGATTATTGCAATGTAGTTGACGGGCCACTGACCATAGACAGTTGACAAGTAGAACTAGTTTCACTTCATTAAAGTTCTCCTCTGAAACTGTTTGAGTATTATAGTCTGTAATAAGTATCAATCAAGGTGCATGCCCTTCCAAACTAGGGATAGCAGAATTGCCTCTTAATGATTTATGAAATATTTAGAAGTCAGTAATGACCTGCAGTAAAGATTCCTTTTTCAACATATTATATACCATAAATACTTCTTATTACTATTGCGATGCCTTGGCTGAATGAGGATTGAGGGTTTTGTTCAGAGGATCTACGTGAAAATATACCCTGATGCAATATCTAGAAAACAATTCATTAACATGTTTTCTTCGTTGTGTCAATAATCCTATACAAGTTTGGTAGCATGCTGCACTTGTTTCTTGGTTCCTTAATGGTCTCATCCCCTTTTCTTGGCGATTGTTTGTTCTTGTCTTGTTTTGCTGCTGTTGTTAGTAAATAATTGTCTTCTGTTCATGATTCTTATGCAGGTGTATTTGTCTTTATACACTGCTCTAGGCTTCATGTCTGATCAGGTCAATAGGGATGCTCTTGTTTCATGCGACTCACTCTCTGTGTCAAGCTTAAAGGTATCTTTCTATGACTTGAGCGCTCGTTTTTCTTCTTTTGCTCAGTGGTTAACAAATGATAAGGATATAGTGATGAGATTTTCTTCATTACCAAGAAGCAAACGGCCATCAATATTAGTATCTGCTTACTTTTAAGTCTGACTTGCGGTGTACTACATTTGTTTAGGTTTTAAAATGAGGGAAAAAGAGAAGCTGAAGGACATTTGATGTATTGTGAAGAAACATCTCTTCTAAGACTTCATTGCTCTTAGTTTATGTTAGTTTGGATTCATCACCAACTTGTCTAATGGATAAAGCTAATAGCTCTAGGTGTGCTTTTCATATTTGTACTTAGTTCTCTTCATCATGTGTGGGTTGAAATAGTGATTGAAAATAAATCATGTGGATTATAATGAGTATAAAATATGACTTGGACATTCAAACTCATATCAATCTGCCAGAAACCACGTTAAATTTATGCTTACGGTCGATTAATCTAAAAGTTTATGGTTTATAACAATTAATTTTACAGTTCATAATATCATGCATAGGCCCGTGTGTAATCTTCAGAGATCTATTGCCTTGAAGAACTGGATAATGCATATGGTTTAGTGCTCAATCAACTTATATGGGATTGCAAGTAGTCATCATGAAATGCTTGTGAAGAAACCTTTCTTTTGGGGAAAAACAACCGAGGTGAGATTGGAAGTTGTCAGGCCATGAACTCCTCTTCCGGTTAAGGCTTCTACTTTAGTTTTGAAGAAGGAAGTCACCACTAGAACTGAGTAAACATTAGTTGATTGAGATTTTCAACTCATAAGCCTAATCCTAGCAGATGATAAATATGGCATAAATGCTTGTATGCCATTAGACTCAATTTGTGCCTCTTAGAAGTATATCGAGGTTTTCTGTTGAAACATCAGTGTTCTTGTTTTGAAAGACACATACTGTGGCGTTCCCATACACTGTTTCCATGGAGCTAGATTTTATAGTGAAATCAGTAGAGTGGAAAAATCTTGAGAGAAAATCAGTACCTTTGCTGAAATATATTATGCTTAGTCTCTGGGTCCTGCTTGACATCCATATTAATGTTTAGATTGATACAATAGCAAAATTTTCAACTAGTTTTAAATAAGGAGTCGTATCGCAGCACTTCTTTTTACATCATTGCTGGTTATGAATGTCTATCCTTGTAGTTAATATGGTGAGAGATCCACATGGTAAAGAGGAGAATGTTAGTGTGATCCATATTATATGACTGGGGCAATCTCTCAGCTACTACTTTCAAATAACAATACTGTTAAATAACAATGTTACTATTTGAATAAGTATCAAAACCTCAATGGAGATGATGGTGCATGCTGGATGGCACTTAAAATTATCAACGTTCTCTGATTTCAAGATAAATAAGTATGTCAATTTTGGTTTCAGTAAACAAAACTTCACTTGTTAGAGAACCTAAATTTTATGATCTGGAGTAGAAAGACAAGATTGTTTTGTTTTAGATGTTAAGTTTTAGAATAATCAACGTGTAATTTCCTAATTCAGTGGCTGGAGATCCATTCAAACAACGTATCTTACTTCCTCTTCTTTTCTATTTTCAGGTTGCTGTTACTTATGTGGAGACATTGTTGAGTGGAAGGTGGACTAAATCAAGAGACGGCATCATTCAACCTACATTCATGGGGTCATTGCGCAAACGGATTGAAGACCTCCTCCTTTCTTCTCTAAGTTTGAAGGAAGATTTACATTCTTATTTAAAATCAGGGTGTTGGCCTTCCGAAGGATCCACAGGAGTAAGAAGGTCAATCATTCTTTCTTGGTATCTCCAATGGTTTGGTGTACCATCTCCGTTTGAAGCCCAGAAAGCAATCGACAAACTCAAACCAAAGGTCATATCATCGTCTTCCACTTCACTGTTGCGGTGGTTGTTCCCAAATACTCATATTAATGCTATAAGGGAGATGGACAGGCTTCTATATCCTTCATGAAAACTATGCTGCCATGAATCTGATTAAGCCTGAGGCATATCCAGCAATATCTACACCTCCTCCAATGTGGTGGTTAATCTTTTGAAGTTCGTGTCTGTGACAATCCATGATGCAGCATTTACTTTTCAAAATGCAGCATAACTCACGGGTTAATTAGCTGTGGGAAAAAGAGGAGGCCAGCGGAGCCATTGGATCACTTCTCCCGGGCATTTTCCGGTTCATCTGTTTGTGTATTTATGCTTGTACTATAGAAGAGGCTTGTGTTTCTGCTAGAACTTTGCCTCGCAATGGATATATATATATGTAGAGTATTTACGGAAAAGAAGAATTCGTGTAACTGATAATTTAAACTTCTTGTTCTATTTATTTATTTATTTGTTTTCAAAGAGATGGTGCTAGCATTTACAACTTTTATCGATTTCTCAATTATGTGAAGTTCTTCTCTTTTTTTTCTTTTTCTTTTTTTCCCTTTTTGCCAATTATATTATAATTGGGAGGAGGATTTAAATTTGATTCATCCCCGTTATCATCACACTAGATCACAATGGTTTTGACAACTACATAAAGTTTAAAATAGTCAATTTTAGTATCAGTGTTGATGCTTAGTTAATTTTACTAGCACCCGTTAAACATGTGTTATAAACCCATAGGAGTGTGATGAGTCTCATCAATGATATATTTTACTTCGAAACAACATATAGCATATGTCATATTAGGTTCCTAAAAAAACAAAATTAAAAAAAAAATACTAATGGAATACGAGTTATTTTGTTAAAACATAATAGTTGAAATTGAACAAACTAAATATATATATTTTTTTAGAAAAATAGAAATCTATTGTTCTTCAACGGGTGGAGAACCCACAAAATCAATGGATAAAAGTGAAAAAAGTTTTTTAAAAAAAAATCTTAAAATATGATGGTTGCAAAAAATAATGTCAAAAGTATGGTACTTAAAATTATATTTTCAAGATACGGTTTTAACAATGCTCGCTCTTCAAATTTGTAGTATTATATTTTTGTAAGTTCTTCTCTCTCACTTATATTTTTTTCATTACTTTCTTTTTCTCTCTATATCCTTCAAATTCTCTCTCCTTTATCTCTTCTTGGTATCTTACTCAATCTTTTCTTCTATGAAAATTACAAAGAAAGAGTTTGGGAGTAAATTCAAATAGATAATTTTGAAATATTAATCCTCTATTAGAAATTGCTCTTAGATATTGATTCCATCTAATATTTCACTCCTTGAATTTTGTCTCTTTTCTCTTTCCTCTCTCTTTTTTGCCCTTATCTAGTCTTTATATTTACTTCAAATAAGTTGAACATGGTGATTTCGCCTTACAATTTTAATAAGAAAAAAGATTTATTTATATTAATATATTTTGTGAATTAATGAGTAGTGTGTAAATACTAATAAAATTTTGATGCGTGTTAGTGAAAGAATATGTCCTTTGAAAAAGTACTATTCATGTTTTTAATTATATGGGTACTTATATGTTATTTATCGATTTATCTAATTATACATACACTTAAATATTTAGTCATTAGCTTCTATAACTTAATAAATTTCAATTTCATTAGTCTAGTCAATATAATTAGTTAATGGAATGGGTGCTCATAACTTTAGGTGGGGTCAGATGTTCTTTGACAAGTGACTACCGATCACTTTTTACAAAATAGTGAATTGAGTTCCATTTTAAAAATGTAGATTACAAGACCTACTAGCGACTATAGGCTATCGCTCAATTTGCTAATTATGTATTTATGTTAATTGAACTAACGGTGTAAATTAGAGTTAATAAATATGTAAATGATGACGAATAAATCTTTAATTGATTGTATAACTAGATAAATCAAAATTTTGGTATATAATTATGAAAAATGGTAAAATTGAGGTATGCGTGGTATTACTCCAAATATTATCCCATACAGGATATATTCGTATCACAAATTCTTCAAACATGTTTGATTAGGGTCAACATGTATGCGGAATATGATTATCACGCATCACCGCTTTGATAAATAAATATATGGAATGTATCAAGATGGCAAATCGTCAGCGGTTAAAATTTTTTAAAACAAATCAAGGTTGAGAAGTGAAGAGCTGTTCGATAGGCTAAATGCCATATCGAATTTCCCTTTTAGCATTATAGGAATGTTATAAAATTATAATGCAGTAGTATTTTTATGTCCTTGTAAACTTCACATAAGAAAATCTATTTCTGAAAGGTCCTAATGATTTATTCCATAACATTAATTCTACCACTGTGCAACATTAATTCAATTACGGATAATAACAATAAATCTGTTATTGGAAGCAATTAGAAATTCAAGAAAAACTGCAAAAATAAAACACGTAAAGCTTTGAGGGGGACGAGAGCTGCCCGGGATTGCCACACTGATGCCTAAATCATTTAAAGTGTCTAAATGTTTAAACAGCAAGAGAGTTGAGTGAGCATAAGGATCTTTCCTGTTTCGACTGATCACTATTTACAGAGTTTTTTTTTTTTTTTCCAACTTATTAACTATTTAGAGTACAACTGTTAGGGAAAAGGAATCAATTATCATACCAATTCGATGGTATTTTACGTGACACTTTAAAACAGTTAAATAATTATTTTTTTATAGTAATTCGATGAACTGTTTGCACTCTTATTCTACTATTTGAATACTTGAACTTGTAGGTTGGACCTATAAAACTTGGGCCCTAAAATCCATGAATCAAAGCTCTACTTGAAGTTCGTTCTAAGCTTTTTCAAAAAGGTCATATAGCCCTTAATCCAACCTAGTTAGACTTGTGCTTGTGCTTGTGCGGTTATCTTAATCGCAAAAGACCGGATCAAAAAAGGTAGGTCAACTCCAAGCTTGATAATCTTGGGTTAAAATCCACTATCAACATCTATTAAGACTTTCTCATATTAAGGAATAGTTATTGATCATTTTCAACTTATACAAAATTTTCTCAAAAGGCCTCATTAGCCTCTTACTCGCAAGTTAGAATCTACTCTAGATTTATTTCTCCTCAGCCTATCTCTGCTTCCATGAAATATGATCAAAATAAGCACGCTTCATTCTATCTTGTTGGACAAGATTCTTAACTCGAGTACAAATAGAGCTGAACAATAATTCCAAATTGCACAAGCCCTTCTCCTTTAGCCTGCGCTAGACCACCATCAGCAACCCAAACTTTGATCTCTGTATCAGACACATGATAATTTTCAAATAGCTTCAATGAGTTACCATAATATATGATGCCGCGCCACCACCACGCACCACCACCCCCCCCCATCTATTATCCGAATTTCTTTGCAAGAAGATGTAGGCGAATTTACATAATCACCTTATGTACATTAGAAGAAGAAAATTTGTCATCTTGGTTCATGACCTTCAGCATCTCATGATGTTCATCCATGGTGTTTGGCCTAAGCATTGTACCGACGAGATATCCTAGCCTGTCTTATTCTCTAATTAGTTTTGACAGATTGGAACCACTCACGAAAGTTGATCCTAGTCCGTTTATGCTGTGTAATTTGTAGTGGGTGTTGATCCCCCATGTGTGGACGAATGAAACTCAAGACTTTAGAGCAAGAGGTGGTTGGTGGGAGCACAATTAGTCATCGCTGATGACTTCAATCCAGTCTAGTTGGGATCAATTGAGCTCTAATACCATGTAGAAGTAAAGTAAAAATATGATGCAGAAATATTTTTGAAGTCTCGGCAACTTGTAAAAAAGATCCATTTATAAACAATCCTAACATGGTTGATATTTACATTTACCATTGTACCAACCCACCATCCTAAAATTAACTCTAACAACCTACTACATTAATTTAACCACTAACATTGATGCTGCTAACGAGCATATTTCAGCAAAAGAAAGTTTGTACAAACCCTTTATATCGTCACCGGTTGGAACTCTCTTCTTTTCTTGATGCCTCGCCCTTAAATTTTGTTGCATCTCACGTATGATCTACCTCGTCTTAATACATTCATTCATTTTAAGTACAAAACTTCATCAATTATTGACAAAAATAATATAGAGACAACACCTACAACCATCTTAACTCCACATTCTGTAAGGTACTTGTGTGCCAAATTAATATTCCAAGTTACTTCTGGCCAAAAATATAAAAATTCAGAGTCACGTTTTATGAACAGGATCATAACTTTACTAAATTATGCAGCCATATATTTACTAAAATCAGAGTATGATTAGAGACGCAAGTAAACGGTTTTGATTTGTCACAACTAAAGTGCCGAGGGATCTATTTGAACAGATGTAGAATCTCAACTTAAATGAACATTAAGCAAAGGTTTATCGGTTTCCTTGTGTATTTGGCCAAGAAACTTCAGTATATCACTTGTTTTAGTAGCACATGATTAGCCTCCTGGCATGCTTTATTCCTTATATCCCTTTTACAAAAGCCTGACAATGATATTTGCCTGTTCGTAAACCAGCTCCTACTAATAATACTTCAATCAAACGGAACAGAACAAAAAAGATTCCCTTCTATAGAGTTCAATACTATAAATCATGGAGTCATCTTTACAAGGAAACGAAAAGCAAATGGCAAACCATTCATCAACAGCACTGCCATCGTAAGCCTTTCAGCGACCACTGCGAGACTGCTTCAGAAAGTACAGAAACAAACCTCAAAATGAATTATGTGCACAAAATTAAGATAGAAGAGAACAAATTTCTCGATGGACCGATGCCTCCTACCTCAAACTCTTCAGACAGATTCTTCACCTTCTCAGCAATCTCTTGTCTTTTCTGTGCCGCTAAAAATCATCATAAGACAAAAGCTTTAGCCACCAATTATTTTAGGAAAATTAAATAACTCAATTGCCATTAACCATGTGACTGAGATTAGAAACGTACCAACATTAGACACATCTTCCAATCGCTTTGATGTCCTCACTGCAAATCGTTGAAAAGCAGGGCTGCAATATAACACCAAAGGATATCCACTTAAGAAAACCTTAAATGGTACAAGAAAAAACGAAATCTTTCCAAAAGTAGTTCTTTTGCCTGAAAGGAGATTTCTTTTTGCAAATATACAAATTCACTCTGTGCAACTGGTGTTTGGGATGAGATTCCATAGGCCCCAAAAAGAAATGCATAGATTCGAATTAAGAAAAATGTTTTTGTATAGAAGCGACTCCTGAAAATAACTGGACAGCAGCGACACAATGACTGGTTTTTTAATGCTAAATGGCTGAGTTTTCCGTAAATATCTGGAAACCAGCAAAGAGTTCTTTAATTCACACCTAACTGCAACTAAAGAGTGCACTCCTCCCTCTAAATTGAATTTAGCCCAGGATCAAATTCAACTAGGAGCAGCAAAAAGCATAAGAAAATTCATATATAGAGGTTAAAAACATAGCCAATTCATCTTGGTAATACAGAACACAGATATCACCTCAAAATGGAAAAGTATGAGTAAGAGGTCTGACACTCAAATGCTAAAGATCTATTGACTTGTACTCCACCGGAGATGGACAAGTGCATTTGTGCTGTTTGGCCAATGTTCTCATTGTTTTTGAATTAATGATTCTTTTTATCAGAATCTTTGAGATGAATTAAAATAACACCATGAAGTGAAGAAAGAGATTTTATTGTTTCCACAAGAAGGGGAAAAAAAATTTACCATCAATAAGACATTGAGGTAGGATAAAATAGATAATGAATTAGATTCTGCACCAAGTTATATGGTCCAAAGGCAGTTAAACATCAGAAGAAAAGGGGGATGAAATGGACAGCAGACAACACAAGAAAGCAAAGTGTTTGCCAAGTTTAGTACATTGTTACGTATATGCCAAAATATAATACGAAAATAAGCTTCGAGAAAAAGTTAACACGAAATTATGGTAGTAAAGTTGCATGCAGACCTAAATTTTTTTACACTGAAGTTGAATAGCGGCACGCGACTTCAATGTAAATTTTTCCAGCTTTAGTATACTTTTTTTTTTTAAATTTTTACTTAATTACAGTCTTTTATCATATTCATACAAATATACGACGGAAATCACATAACCTAATACAACTTCAATATAATTTTGTTATATGTATATATTGGTTATAAGCATGTGATTGTAGTGCAAAGTTAGTTAAACATAGATTTTGAAAATATAATAATTGTGTGGGTGTTTTTTAATTCTAATAGAAATATAAAACACTTATATTTTAGATAAAAAATGTATTCATATATTGATATCATATGTACGTATGATAAAAATGTAATAAAAAATAAAATTTAATCACTATTTGAATATATCAGTTATTATTACAATCAGAATATAAAAAAATAAAATAAAATCTAATGCCGACCAAAAAATACCTTATATCTAAATA
Source organism: Lumnitzera littorea (assembly GCA_024138015.1). Taxonomy (NCBI): domain Eukaryota; kingdom Viridiplantae; phylum Streptophyta; class Magnoliopsida; order Myrtales; family Combretaceae; genus Lumnitzera; species Lumnitzera littorea. The sequence continues at coordinate 20,951,410 of JAMXBB010000006.1, forward strand.
ATAGTGATGGTCGTCTCTTATAAGGATTCATAAAAAGTTCAACCGGCGAGTCTGAGAAACCTTTAGACGGGACCATATGGAGGTAGACGATTTTGGGTAAATCCTTTATTCATGGTAGAACTTTGCAAGTGCGTGGTACGTTTTTTGCAGGACGCTGCTGGCGTACCATAAAATGATTGATGAAAAGATAGTACAATATGTGAAGCTCCTGAATTGAAACCAATTTGACCTAAGTCAATGGAATATTGCCTTACGGATGGAACATCTGGATCCCCTTCCTCGTCTGACCTCTCTTAATATGAATTTTGTCACGTGGCGGTTAAGGTACAACAAACTCTATCTGCTCGGATTGGGCGCTTTCATCAGATGGTAGATTTTGTGGAAAAGGATGGTGAAAGATAATATAACTATGGAGGTGCAACTATAAGCCATTTTCAACGATATAATAGGCTAACTATATGTCACCAGTCAACTAAATTGACTGTAGGGTGTCAACCTACATTAAAAAAAAACACAATTAACAATTATACTACATGATAAATAGGGTTATAAACAGTTTGTTATATTGATTGTACTTATTAGATGACCCATTACCACACCGGAATGTATTATGTATCGACGAGTATGCTGCTTATACCGCTGCTTATACCACTGCAAATAGTCGAAATCCACACCGAAAACTAGATGTGGATAAACGATCTACGTAAGCTGATCTGCTCATTATCAAATGTAATCATTATACACTACTCTCCAATCAACATCCATACGACCTGTAAGATCATGTAGAATGTGTGATGTGAACTTTTGAAGCAAGATCAAATAGTGTATCTAGTATACTTGATAACTTGTCTATAAGTTGAACGACTTGTGATACGACTGAACTACATGAGTAGGTCTCTGTGTAGCGTTCCTCTCAATCTACCATCTACCGGCTGAAGGAACACTCTATGATTATGAAGCAAGATCTATTTAAAGGTGCAGTGTAGAAAATGATCTCATGTCTAAACCTATAGTAGAATCATTAGAGATTGTACGGATGTAGATTAGATAGTAGTGCAAGATAATTACATTCGACAATAGATAGATCGACATACGTGGATTGTTTATTCACACTTGGTTTTCAATGTAGACTTTGATTATTTATAATGGTACAGACAGCATACTCGTCGATACATAACACATTCTGATACAGTGATAGATTATCTAGTAAGTACAATTAATGTAATAACTTGTGTATAACCCCATTTATCGTATAATATAATTGCTAATTATGTTTCTTTTATGTAGGTTAATATTCTATAGTTAGTTTAATTAATTGATGACATACAGTTGGCCCACCAAATCGTTGAAGGTGACTTACAGTTCTTAAAGGACCATGGTTGTATTGTTTTGCACCATCCTTTTTATAAAAATCTACCACTTAATGAAAACGCTCAACCTGAGCAGTCAAAGTTATTTGCATCTCAACTGCCATGTAACAAAGTTAGTACTAGAGGAGGTCAAATTGGGATCAGACGATGAAAGGGTTGAGGAGATCCGGATGTTCCGTCTGTAGGGCGACATTCTATTAACTTAGATTAGACTAGTTCCAATTCAAAAGCTTCACATATTACATTATTTTTTCATCAGCCATTCCATAGTACGTTAGCAATATCTCGCAAAAGATGTATCATACACTCGCAGAATTGTACTATGAATAAGGAGGTCACTTAACATTGTCCACCTCTACACATTAGCCTTATCCTACTGCCTAGAGATTTCTCAAACTCGCGAGTTGAGTTTTCTATGAGTCTTTCTAAAAGACAACCATCACTATTATTTAGATATTGAGCATTTTCTTGTTGGCGTAAGGGTCAGCATTTGATTTTATTTTCTTTTAATTTTTTTTATATTCTAATTGTAATGGCAATTGATATATCCAAATAGTGATTAAATTTTATTTTTTATTACACTTTTATCGTACGTACGTATAGTATCAATACATGAATATATTTTTTATCTAAAATATAAGTGTTTCACATTACTATTAGAATTAAAAAACATCCACACAATTTTTGTATTTTCAAAATTTATATTTAACTGACTTTTCATTACAATCACATGCTTACAACCAATATATATGTATAACAAAATGGTATCCAAGTTGCATTAGGCTATATGATTTCCATCGCATATACGTATTAGTATGATAAAAAACCGTAATTAAGTAAATATAAAAAAAAAATTACACTAAAACTGAAAAAATTTATACTAAAGTCGCATGAGGGGCATACAACTTCAGTATAAAAAAATTTGCACTGAATTTGTATGCCCCCTATATGACTTTACTGTAAAAAAATAACTTTTCGTCGGAATTTACTTTAATATTATTTTTTGGCAACTATGGTGATGATGTTCTAGACTCAGTGTTTGCCTTTGACAGCACTTGGATTAAAGAAAGCCAGGAAAAACCAAAAAGGCGAAAACTTCAAGTGGGAATGGCCTTATGGCCTACTAATTTCCAACTTTGTACTGCACACGACTGTTCTATAAGCAATAATCCCAACGAAAATTCTTCAGGGATGTGCACTTATTAAAATGCAAACCTTCTTGCTGAGGAGAACAATGACAGAACCAAACTTCTCAAATTTTCCCTTACTATTAGACCATTTATAAATAAGAAGTCATCTCATTTTCACAAGTCTCAACAGAACCCAAACATTAAACACACATACAACCAGCACCAAACTTAGATTCAATGATTGCTTTATCATCAAAGATATTTATACAACTCATTCCCGCATCCAAATCATAATCAACAACAATCACTACACTGCAACAAAATAACAATTGACATATAATACAAATAAAACGATTACGAAAAACTTTAAAAAATTAAACATTTTCGGAAATGTAAACTCTATCGTTTAGCCTGGAAAAAATTTCCATGCCCCAGCTCAGTGTCGCGATAATATCCCACCAATCAAAACCCATCCCATATCACAGATATTTAATGCATACCCCATTTTTTGGGTTTTCTCTCGTACATAACGGCATGTGATTGACAGAACCACAGTTAGGACACCAACAGGGGATATGGAAACATTATCCGAATATGATAAAGTAATAGTGTTGACAAGGGGGAAATACCTGTTGGCGAGTCCATTAACAATGATCTCGTTAGCGAGATAAGAAATAACTCTATGCATGAAATTTCCTCCCGCCATTCCTCCCTCTTTTTTCAGATTCTTTACTCCAATCGAAGACGAAAATAGAAAACCTAAAAACACAAGGAAAAAACACAGATAACGCTAGGTTTGGAGAAAACAAAATAAAGGAAAAAGCAGAAGAAATATGAGCGCTTTATCCGATTATGAAGCGCGAATAATGGAGTAAATTGTATGCCATAAGATGAAATTAAAAAGCAAGTACCCGGAATGGGGAGAGAGAGAGAGGGAGACTGATGGAAGTTGATGTAACGAGGCAAGAGAAAACCCTAATTTGGAGATGGTGTATTTTTGGGAGGTTTTGCCAATAGAAGAGTAGGCTAGTCTAATATCTTCGATTGATATTATTAAACCCGCCCTTTAACTCTCCATATCTTTTCCTTATTTAGTTTTACGACATCGCGCGTTGTGAGTGTAAGAGAATTAAAATAGGTCTTTTTTTAAATATATGGAGTTATGCATGTTACTAAATTAATTTATTTATATATATTACTTATCAAAAGAAATAAAAAATAATAGATTGATTGTGAACATTTTTCTAAAAAAAGTTATTTTAAAATAAAAAAAATATTGATAATTTTAAATTTAAACCATAAAATATAGTTTATATACGATTCAAAATATCTTTATATAGGTAACTTCAAATTTAAATATATATTTATCTGGTAATCTTTCATTAGGCTCTTGATATATGTGTTAGAGAGAGATATGAGGAAATTGGAAACCAGACTGAAAATAGATTCAATATGGAAAACGGAAAAAGAAACCGTAGAGAGAGTGAAAGAGAAAATACAATCAAGGTGATCAGGGGGATGTGTGGAAAGATATTATAGAGAAGAAAAAAGATGGATAGGGAGGAAAGAGTAAAAGGGAAAAGTAGTATATATTAATAAGGACTTTTGGATATGGGTTTCTCGAGCTCATCCAAACTTGATAAAGCTTATAGCGTATGATAAGTTGCCTTCGATTAGGTCTAAAACATGGCTTATCTAGTTATAGGAGGCCTCTAATGGTTAGAAGACACTAGATAAGACTAAAAGATTAAGTCAATAACCATCTTCTCTCTATGTGGAATACGTTGGGCACCATAATCTCACTCTCCAACACTTATGGATGTGGCTTTACCCATTAACTCTTCTCTAATTGCTGACACCACTCATTTATAAATATAAGACCATCATTTAATTCAACGGTAAACTACTTGATGTTTTGTGCACTTAATCCTACATACTGCTCTCAAGTATTCTCATTCTCCAAATACTCAACTAACTTAAGTATCGAAGTGGTCATGTCGGACAACATTCCAATGCCCCCTTATTGTGCTCTCTTTTGCAAGTTTGATCCCGTACGTAAAACCCAATCACTCTTATATCCATATTGGCAAAGACTTAAGACGATAGTATATTTACTTATTGTTTATAATTTTAATAGAATATTTTAATATTAATTTTTTTGTTAAATAATATTTGATAGATGGTACATAAGTAACTTTGAGGAGGAGATACAAATAGAGGTTACTTAATCTTCTTTAGGCTTTAATAATACTAGTAGATGATGCATGTGTTAAAAAAAATTAAATTAAAGTTCTTTAATTTTTTTTCTTTGTTGTCATTAGATTATAAATATTTCAATTTTAATAATCGATTTTTAAAAACTTTTAGAATTTATTGATTATACAAAGCGTATTCATTTAAGTTAGTTATTTTTATTTTATATTTTTAAGGTTTTTTTTTTAGAACACAATATTCCTCTAGTGAAAGAAAAAATTACTTAGTCCATATTTCAGCGTAGTTGTTGATTTAGTAGTCTTGTGAATACATTTTTGTAATTTACATTAGAAAAATTAAAATTTTTCATCATATAATTTCATTTTTTAAATTTAAATATAATAAAATAATTAATATATGATTATGTTATTATCAATATCAAGAACATTCACTTTCATAAATTTCTTAAATTAAAATATTTATCTACGTTACTTATAATAAATAGTTTATTTTAGAGAAGAATATGTGATTATATTATTATCCCATTGCGTATTAAAGAAATGAAAAAAAAATATTAATTGTATATTACATATAATGCATTTTAGGGAAAAGGTAAATATATGATTATATTATTATAGATATTGAGAACATTTACTTTCACAGATTCTTTAAACTAAAATATCAATTTACATTGCTTANTATATGATTATGTTATTATCAATATCAAGAACATTTATTTTCATTGATTTCTTAAACTAAAATATTTATCTACATTACTTATAATAAATAATGTATTTTAAGGAAAAAATATGTGATTACATTATTATCTTATTGTACATTAAATAAATGAAAAAAAAATTAATTGTACATTACATTTAATGCATTTTAGGGAAAAGGTAAATACATGATTATGTTATTATCAATATTGAGAATATTTACTTTCACATATTCTTTAAACTAAAATATTAATTTACATTGCTTATAACATATACATTTTAAGAGAAAGGAAAATATATGATTATGTTATTATCACATTATGTATTGAAGAAATGAAAAATTTAATATTCATAAAGCAAATTGATGTATATTGAAATCTAATGATATATAAAAAATTAATATTTCCTCTTTCTTTAATAAGGCTTTTAGCCTAAATAGGTTATGGGTGAATATTCACTGTTGAAAACATATATTACATATAATTATAAATAATTCATTTAGAGAAAAGATAAATATATTATTATATTCTTGTTGATATCGAGAAAATTCACTTTCATAAATTTCTTAACTAAAATTTTAATCTATATTATTTATAACATATAATGCATTTTAGAGAAAAAATAAACATAACAAAGTTTTTTTATTGTTTTTCTTAATCTTTTTGGTATTTTATTAAATAAGATGCAAAACAAAAAATAAAGTCATGAAATCTATTAGATATATAAAAATAAAGAAAAGTTACCCATTAGGTATGTAAGTTATTGGAGAGAGAGAGAAAGATGTAGGGTACAATTAATAGGAAAAAGTGAGAAAGAGAGAAAAAATTGTATATAAAAGTCACTAGAGAAATAGATAAGGAAAGAGAGAGAAAGAAGAGTAAGTATGTAAATTTATCTATTATTTATAATTTTAATAATTTATTTTATTATTAGTTTTTTTTATTAAATAATAGCAAATAGAGGATAATTATACAATTTTAAGGATGTCGATTATTTAAGTCTTTAAGAGTTTTAATAATATAGATATATATAAATATTCATTAAATTAATTATACCTTAAATAGTTTGAATTTGATAGATATAAATTAACAGTGAAATACTAGAGCGAATCGGTTCTCTATGAAGGATGAAAATTGGTTGTTTCAAGTAGCCTATCACAAAGCTGTCCCAGCCGTAAGATCGTGCTACATGGCACCTGCTTTTTTCTTTCCAAACAAAGTTTAATAACTCCGTCCCTTGTGGTCAAGCAATTGAACGCTAGGATGATAATTAGATTCTCCATAATCGTTTGCAAATTAATTAAGAATAGCTGATAATTAGATTTTCCATAATTACTTGTGTGTAAATTTGATACAATAAGATTAAAATGGACTTACCTATTTTTTTCCTTAATATCCACTCATAACTTTGAAAAGGGTTAAAAAAAAAATTATAGGACATTTTACCCAACATCTTTTATCAATAAATCATAGATATTAAAAAATTAGGTGATAAAACAATAAGTAAGCCTTTTTAAATGAAGTGTATTTCAACAACTCCTACTCGGAAGTAATAAACAATACTCATAAGTATTATACATAGTCGGAAATTTATCTTTAGACAAAATAGGAAATTCCCAGTTTTTGATTTGGTGCAAATTCTCGATTTTTGATTCAGTGCAGATAGTAGGGGAAAAAAAAAAGAGAAGAAATTCCCCGTTTTTAACTTAGTGCAAGTAATAGGAAAAAAGAAGTAGGAAATTTCCAGATTTTGATTTAGTGCAAATATGTACAATTACTTACGGCAAGGGACGGAGTCATTAAACGGTATTCGGAAAGGAAAAAGCATGTGCCATGTGGCACAATCCTAACAGCTTAGTTAAAGGCTAGTTGAGATAGCCAATTTTCATCCCTCTATAAAGCACGAAGGGAAGACGTGCGATGTATTTTTTTCATTCGTGTTTATTAAGAGATGTGGTGATTGGTGTTTAGAAGCCCATATACTCGCATCCGCTTTCATCCGTCCGGTTCAATGGATTCAATTATAATCCCTAATATTAGGTGGACCAGTTATTTGAGAATCCGATCAACTTGAATAGTTGGCCCTCGACTTAGATGACCCGAACAAGCTAAATAGGTCACAATGCACATAATTTTGGTTTATTTTTGTTTTTCTATTGAAAAAAAATTTGAAAATCTTATTGATACTTATTAAATATACGTAACGGGTAAGATTCTAAGTACTAAATTTTAAAATTAAACGCATTTTTTAATATTCAATATGTTAATTCTAAAAAGTATAAGTGAAAGGCTAAAACCTTAATACAAATCATTGGGTGCCATTGGAGATACAATAAATGATTTACAAGGTTTAGAATTAAGCAATAATGACAATAAGTTGATAATATTAGACCAAACTATTAATCTAAATATATGATAATTCATTCATTTGTCTTTTATATTTGTGTTTATTTTAAGTTGAAGGATTTATTTAGACATGCAATTTATTTACTTCTATTTAAAATTTTCATTTGGATTCAAATGTTCATGATTTTTGCTCATAATAATTTGGTCCGTTTGATTCATTTTTATTCATGTCTTTTCTATTCGGAGTTGAATGTTTAGGGAGATTATTTTATTTACATCTCACATTAGCTAAATAACTACACCCAGGAAGCATTAAAAAAGCGGCATGCTTTAATTAATACATTTTTAAATTTTTTCCTTGGTATTGTATTTGTAGACCTATTACTATCCATGGGTTGTACTAATAGTCTTCTAGAAAATTATGCAACATTGTCTACATGCATAACCATGCAAATCAACTAATACGTGTTGATAGAGCACTTTGGATATGGGCCTATCAAGCTCGACCATATCTAGCACGTCTTATAACTTAGGGCTTACCCTTGTGGGCCTAAGTCTTAGGCCTATACGTACCAAGCCTAATAAGCCCTATAATGGCCAAAATGTATAAGATAAGGATAAAATAACCATGTTTTGAATAAGTGAGACATGTCGAGTATAACAACTTTACTTTCTTACACTTGTGGGAGAAAATCTTTCCCACTAACTAACCTTTAACTGCCGGCTTGGCTCTACTCTATTGTCACGCCTCGAAGCGGCAGAGTTGTAACAGCCCCGTCGTGTAAACCATTTTAAGATAGAAGTTGGCCTTACAACTGCTATTTTAGACTTGATTTACACAAGGCGTCTACAACTAACTCACTTTAAAGTAAATAGTTTGTAATTTAAATAAATTATTTACCTAAGAAAATAAGGAAATATATATATATATAAACTATAATTCAGTTATTACAATTAAAGTTTACAATATTTCTCCGTAATATATTTCCTAGTTATTACATTATTCAAAAATGAGAAATTATAAAGTAAAAGCTTAGACCTCAAAAATATATATTTGTTCTTCAAATGTTTTTCCTCACTCCCCATAATTCAACAGTTGTTAGCTTTAGAGTAGTTATATACCACTTTTTAGCCAACACTCGTACGACGTTTATAGGGATGTGAGCAACCACAGCTCAGTAAGTTAGGATGAAGGACTTAAAACTATACCATAAACACAACAATGTTATCAATCAACTTATTAGGTGCAATGCATGTGCAAGCAAATACCATCGCACAACGTTGTCCGACCCGTCGTGAGATTAGAGAAATTGTGCCCGCTTTAATCTGGGTTGAGGAGTTGCCATTAATGCAACAGCTTACAATCAAACCCAGGCTTGTGCAATGGAGATCTCGCTCCTCCTGCGACTACCTTCGAACCATTGACTTTACCCTTGCCGCGACCTCCTCACCTGTCACTTAGTTTGACTAAGGATGAAGAAGGGACCCTTTGCAATCCTGTGCTATTCCTTTTGAAGGGGTCGGTATTTAGTCGGAGAATCCTAGGTTTCCCTTAATGGGTTACCATGCAAGTCTGATTATAATTAGAAGTCGTATATTTGATTAAGTTTAGTTTAGGGTGATCATTCATTTCATATAAATCATACAATACATGCCAGAACAACAAACAAAATCATAGCATCACTCATAATCAAGCACATACACACAACCAATTATCTAACAAGCACAATCAAGCATAATCTCAAGCCTCCAAAATACATCATTGTATTAATCCCAACTTACTTTGACTCTTCGCTCACTCACTCGAGGTCCAACTCGCTCAGGCCATTGCCGATCATCCCTATAACACAAACGTGGTTTCTGTTTTTCATATAACTATTATAGGTTTGTTTTATCCTATAACACTTATTGTTATGTTTTGTTTAGGGTTTAATATACCTAATTATCTAGATCTTAAGTCTTTTACAATTATTCTAGGTTTAGGGTTAGGTTCGGGTTCGGTTTTCGCATTGATTTTTAAATTAGATTCTAGTTCGATTTCTAAGTATTGTTTTATACCTGAACTCTAGAAACTTGTTTTTACTCATAATATGAATTAATCACTTTACTTCTCAATATCCTAAATACCATCACTACCCCTAGTTAGTATTTTATTCCACCCGGTATACTTAAATCCTTATTAGTGTACCGAATTTACTCCTAATGTGAGAAATTTTTACATTTTTCACATAATTACATGAATTTAAGTTTTCTATCAATTTTATTATATATCCCTATTATTTATATAATATCAATTTTTATCATAATATTTTCTATTTATTATATTTCTAATAATTGTGTATTATATACTATTACTTATTATATACATAATACACATTTAATATTTTTATCACTCTAATTACTATCTCCCAACATTAATTATCATTTCAAAATGTCTAAATTCATCCTAAATCAGATTTTACATCTAATTACCCTAATTTACAAAATTAACTTAAAATGTACTATTTTTCCTTATTACTCATTTACTACATAATTAACCTAATAATTACATTTAACAACCTAAATGCTATAAGTATCATACTTCATCAGATTTCAACATCCTAAAACATATAATTATTTACTAAATCAATAATTAACCATTTAATTACTTAATTAATCCTAAATTACCCATTTTATGCCTTATTTTAAGGCCTAAAAATTATCTAAAATTTTTAAAAATTAATTTTTGAAAACGGGCTTCATAGCACTGTTCTATATCATCTAAGTAGTCTACACAAAAATTTTAGGTTCAAAACTACATTCCTAAGGTCATTTATTTCTAAACCGAAACATACTCGGTTTTGTATGATTTTTTAAGGATCATATATCACGAGATATATTTTCATCAAAATAATATTTTTCCTAAAAACTACATACAAAAATATTCTAGAATAACAAAATTCATAATTTTCTAAGAATATTTACTATTTTCACAAAATTACACAAAATCGAGCTAGAAATCGGACTTACCGGTCTGGGTGGCTCCAACCACCGCCAGCCGTTGTGGCCTTATCGGCCGGTCTAGGCACTGCCACCACATATGGTGGTGGTGGCCGTCCACTCCCAGTTTCTCATCTGATGTGGGTTTCCCTTTATGGCCCTAATTGCACAGTTTTTTCTTATTTTTTTCCTAATCCTAATTTTTCTCTTAATTTCATCTCTCCCTATTTTTCTCACTCTCCAAATTGACCAAATGAGCTTCTATAATTTTCTTGCTATTTATAGAGCTTTAGGGAAATTATTGTACATTAATTAGACAAGACAATTACCTTATCTTCTTCCAATTCGACCTTTGTGTTGTTTTAATTTACTTGGCTGATTTCTTTTCTCATTTTCCCCAGTTGTCACGACCTATATCTGGATCATTCCTTATTTTTCCTGATTTTTCTTGATTTTTCCTTAATTAATTATGAATTTTCTTTAATTATTTGGTATTATTTTAGCATATTTCTCGTATTTTAAGTAATTACGCGTATTTTTACCTACATGTAAATTCATATATAGTACAAATAAATATTCCTAAATATTATTTAGGTTATTTTATGATTTTTAGTATACATATAATTTATTTCTAGCGATTCGTTAATTATCGGAATGCATTTTACGCATTTTTGATAAATAACGAATTATATATTTAAAATTTGGAATTTTTATAATCTTTTATTTTATTGCTTATTTTCTTAAATTCAAACTTACGGGATCATTTTTACTAATATTTCTGACTTTACTTAAAATTTAGGCTTGACCAGATCTTTCAACAGATCGAAACCTTGAGTGACTGATTGTAGGGCTTATATCTACTATAAATACCACGTCACTACTCAACAGTAAGACTCTCTATATTATGCATACCAAACTTGTGTATTATTCTTAAGTATTCTATACTCTTAAGAGTCCGCTGCTAACTTAAGCATCGGAATGACTACGTCAGACAACCCCCTAGCTTCCCCTCACTGTTTGTTGTTTTATAGGCCCTATATGTGTAAAGCTTAAACAATTACCAGTAACAACTTTGAGACGACATTTGGTGCCATCTGTGGGAAAGTGAATTCCTACACTTGAAACCTCAAAAACATTAAACACATACTTTACAACTAATCTTTTTGACATTATGTCTCCACACGATGAGTAAGAAAATCAACAGTTGGTAAACAAAAATCTGAGAGCAATTAGCCCCTCCCAAGGGCTATCTTAAAGGAGCGCTTGGAACACCTGGCTAAAGAATATGTAACGCAGAACAGGTTGCTTTGAGCTTGCTTGGATGAAGTGGAGCGATATAATGCGCAAACTCATTCTCTTGAAGCTTCGAATGCTCTCACTAGGTGGAACAACATCCAAGAGAATGACAAGGATTGGTAACCTGACTCCCCGTTGCATTAGTAGCTAGCTAGGTCTGTAGCCACCTACGATCGAGTTCTAGTTGGTAATGAAACAAGAAGCCGACTTATAGGGAGTGTAAGCTCATTCGGCTGCATGACGAGCTCACCCGATAAACGATGCCGACCTGAACAAGCTTCATATCATGGTAAGGTCGCTCTTCGAGCAGCAGGGGAGCAAGGCTACTGGTGACGCTAGGCTGGTCGGCAACAATAACACCCCCTTCATAAGGGGTATCTAGGATAAAGTCTTGCCCCTTAACGGCAGATTTTCGTCCCTAGACCAGTATGATGACATAGATAACCTTGACGATCATCTTCTCTACTTTCGCACCCTTATAAGCCTTCACGATTATGGGGATACTATAATGTGTAAGGCCTTTCTAGGCATTCTGAGGAATGCAACTCATACGTAGTTTAACTACCTCCCCGACAATTCCATCGGCTCCTTCAATGAGTTGGTGAGGAGGTTCAGCCCCCATTTCAGGGCTAGCAAGCCCCCATTCAAGGACACATTGTCCTTGTACCTAATAAGACGGGGTAAAAGTGAGTCTCTACGAGATTACATAGCTGGGTTCAATAATGCCATAGTTGAGATCCCTCAATTGGACGAGGAGGTCGTTGTCCATGCGGCCTAGCTCAACATTTGACCCTTGGGAGATTTTTTTCGATTACTTACGAAGAGCAAGCCGAAGACCCTAGTTGACTTCTGGAACAGAGCCTAGAAGTACATTGACTAGGAAGACAACATTAGCGCCAGGCGTGATGTCAACCGAGAAGGGTTGGGCAAAAAGTAGGACAAGAAAAAATTATCCATAAAAGATTGCCTCGGTGGTAGGATACCAAGCAAACCAGAAGGGGAGAGCTTTGGGAAGAAGAAACGCTGAGCCAAGTGTGACCTGCTCCCCTTTTCCATTTACACCTAGTACACGCCCCTGAATGGTATCATTATTTAGGTGTATTCTAAAGTGAAGCACCAGAACTTACTCTAAAGGTCGTAGAAAATGCGGGGCAATCCTAGTTGTTGGAACTCTAACAAATACTGTCAGTTCCTCGAAGATCATGGCCACACCACTAAAGAGTGCTTCCAGTTGAAGAATGCCCTCAAGTACACCATCCAATGCAGCTTCTTCAACGAATATATGGCCCATAACAGAAACAACAACTGTAAGGATGATGCCTATGCAGAGCAGAATAACAATCATTGTAACGATCGTGCCCCCAATGGTGTCATTAATGTGATAATGGTGGGGGGCGTACCTTAAGAGTCGGCTGAGCACTAGTAGCTCAGTTAATGCCCCATCAGAAGTGTTAGCCGTAAGGGAGAAGAGACAGAAGTTAGACACTTGCATCTCTTTCTTCAATGAAGACCTTGAAAGGGTTGATACACCCCATCAAGACGCTCTAGTGATAGGGGCGAGGATCTTAAAATTTAAGGTCCTAAAGATTATGATGGACACTGGTAGCTCCACCGACATACTCTTCCTTCATATGTATGAAAGGAAGAAGAAGAAGCGGCCAGCAAAAATGAAGTTATACCACCATAACCTAATCGGCTTCAACGGAAGTATGGTCCAAGTTAAGGGTATCATCACATTAGATATGGAACTTAGCAATGATGACCACGTGGCACGATAACCCATAGAGTTCGTTGTAATTAACTGGCCCTCCTTCTACAATGCGCTCTTGGGAAGACTAAGCTTCAACGTGTTTGGGGTGATCACATCCTCACTTTACTTGAAGGTCAAATTTCCAACCCCAACTGAGGTAGGAGTATGTAGGTGTGATTAGAAGCTCTCATGAGAGCTATACTTTAGGGTAGCCAGAGGAGATGGCGTCTTTGCCTTAGAAACAGGACTGTAGGAGAGGCTGGCTAAGAGGGGCAAGCTCGGAGAAAAAACTGAAGTTGTCTAGATTGGAACCTCGCTTAAGCAGTCCACAAAAGTCGGGGTTGAGACTCCAGCTAAAGTGAAGGATGAAAATATTGCCATCCTACAGGCAAATTCGGATAGGTTCGCCTAGTCGGCGTTAGACATGCTCGGAATTTCCCTTGACTTGGCGACCTACGACCTCAACATTGACACCATAACATGGCCTGTTAAACAAAAAAAGAGGCATTTTGCTCCCAAACGGCAGGCCACAATCGTGGAGGAAGTGTAGAAGCTGCTCAAAGTCGGCTTCGTAAAGGAGGAAAAGTACCTGATGTAGCTGGTGAATATGGTACTGGTTAAGAAGAAGAATGGGAAGTGGTACATGCGTATCGATTATACCAACCTTAATAAAGCCTACCTTAAAGATTATTCCTCCTCCATAGGATTGACTAGCATGTCGATTTTACGTCAAGACATGCCCTGCTGTGCTTTACGGACACTTCCTCGAGGTATAACCAAATCAAAATGGACCCGAAGAAAGAAGTTCATGCCTTTTTTGTCACTGATTACGATACATATTGCTTTGGCTAGGTACCGGCGAATGGTGATGAAGCTCTTTAAGCCCTAGATCGGGTGTAATATGGAGGTATATGTCGACGACATGATCGTCAGCATCCAGAAGTCGATTAATCATGTCAAGGATCTATAGGAAGCCTTCAACCGAATGCGCATGTACGACATGAAGCTAAATCCCTAGAAGTGTGTCTTTGGAGTCGACTTTGCTAAGTTCTTTGGATTTTTGGTCACACAGAGAGGTATTGAGGCATTAGGGGGATGAAGCCTCCAAACTAAGTTCGAGATTTACAGAAGTTCACGGCATGGTAGCTGCCCCGAGTAAATTTATCTCGAAGAGCGCTGACAGATGTGTGGAGTTTTTTAAAATCCGAAAAAATCTTAAGGGTTTTGAATGGACTCCTGAATGTGCTACTGCTTTTCAGCAACTTTAGGACTTCCTTGCTCATCTACTGGTCTTCTCTAAGCCTGTTCAAGGGGAGGGCCTGTTCTTATACTTAGCTGAAGTGACCAGGCACTCTCCTTTGTATTGGCCAGAGCAGAGGGAAGAGAACACAGGCTAGTGTACTACATTAGCCATATATTGCATGGGCTTAAGGTTAGGTACATTCGAGTAGAAAAATTCGTCCTGGTTGTCATCATCACAACCCATAGCTGAGGCCATACTTCCAAGTGCACCAGGTCATCGTACTTATGGATCAACCATTGTGCACCATGTTGTAGAAACTTGATGCGTTTGGATGGATGATGAAGTACACAATGGAATTGAGTGCGTATGGGATCCAGTATCAGCCACGAATGACCTACAATGCACAGGTGTTGGCCGACTTCGTGGTATAATATATAGGAGAGGAGGAAACACCATTGAGCGATGATAAGCAGCTGTGGACTCTTTATGTCTATGGATCACCCACCTTACGGGGTAGAGGTGTAGGTGTTATTTTAACCAGCCTGTATAAGGTTACTATCTACTATACCCTCAAGTTCGAATTCAATTCCAATGACAATGAGTTCAAATACGAGGCACTTATCGCCGGTCTTAAGCTAGCCAAAGAGATCGATGCTAAGTAGTTGTGGATCTTCTTAGACTCCATGCTAGTTGTCTAGTAAGTTTAAGGTGAATATGAGGCCAAAGAAGACACTATGGTAAGGTATCTCGAGAAAGTAAAGAAACTCTTAGTGGAGTTCCCTTCATGGGACATCAAGAAGATCACTTAACTAAAAAATTTTGCGGTAGATTGGCTATCCAAGCTCGCCTCTACTAGCATATGGAAGCCCGAGGTGAAAGATATCAAGATCTTCATTGAGTACTTGCAAAAAAAAAAAAAAAAAAAGCATAACTCCTCGCTTGGTTGAAGTTTTGGAACTAAGTACAGCAATACTGGAGTCGAGTTGTATGGATCCTATTTGGAGTTATTTGGAGTAGGGTACACTACTAAAAGATAGGAAGGAGGTGAAGAAGCTCTGGTATGACGCCACCAATTATACGTTGATTAACGACGTCCTGTATATTAAGGGAGTCAGCTTCCCTTTGCTTTGATGCCTCTGATAAGGGGAAGGGCTGCACGTCATGGAAGAGTTACACGCTAAAGTGTGCAATAATCACATTCAATCCCAAGCCTTTTATCTATGGGTGCTATGGCTCGGGTATTACTAGCCCACCATGAGGCAAGACCTACAAGCCGTAGCCTAGAATTGTTCGCAGTGTTGAAGTACGCCCCAATCAATCACGCACTTAGTATTGCCCTCTAACCCCTGATGAGCTCACAGCTATTCGTGCAATGGCGGATCGATATCCTTAAAGCATTCTCGAAAGCTTCAAGTAGACGGTAGTTCATAATTATCACCGTTGATTACTTTACGAAGTGGGTAGAGACCAAAGCAGTGGCTAGAATCACGGAGAGAAGTGTTGAATCTTTTATTAGAAACAACATTCTCTCCCAGTTCGGAATCCCCTATGCCCTCATCACAAACAATGGCCGACAATTCGATAACCCTAAGTTTAAGGAGTTTTGTGCTAAGCACCACATCACCTCGGTTGCCCACCCTTAATCAAATAAACAGGTAGAGGTAACCAATCGAGTCATTTTAGATAGCTTGAAGAAGTGTGTGGACTAATCTTAGGGCGCTTGGGTCGACAAATTGCCCAATATCTTGTGGGGGTATAGGATTACTTACTGTCTTCTACAGGCGAGACCCCCTTCCGCATTGCTTTCGGGTCGGAAGCAGTCCTCTCCATTGAACTTAAGCTTCCTAATATCTGGACTCAAAGTTTTGATGCCACCCTTAACGACTTATTGCTGCAAGTGAGCGTTGACGCTGTCAAGGAAATTAGAGACCTTGCTATTGCTAGGTTAACCGCATACCAACATCGTGCTACTTGGTATTACGATCAGAAGGTTAGATACAAAGAGTTCATGGTCGGCGACTTAGTGTACCGAAAACTAGAAGCCACAGGTTCACGTGAAGGGCAAGGTAAGTTGGCCTTCAATTGGGAAGACCTAGTCAGAGTTAGGGAGAGATTGGGCAATGGAGCATACATGTTGGAAAGATTGGATAATGAGCTCATCTTACATACATGGAATGCCAATAATCTTTGGCTTTATTTTGATTAGCATTTGGTCATGTATACATTTCCATAATGATGAAATAAAAAGTTATTTGATAATTGATTGACTACTTTTACCTCTCTTGTTCCCTTTTTCTTATTTTCCATGTGAGCCTTCGAACAGGCGCATGAATGCTCTACTGGGCAAGTCGGAACGCCATTAATTTGACCCCCTTAGGATAACCTTGGCAAGGGGAAACACCCCTTATATGGAGGAACTCCCTTATACTGGGTATCACGCCTTAAAGCGGTAGAGTTGTAACAGCTCCGTTGTGCAAATTATTCTAAGATAGAAGTTGACCTTACAATTGCTATCCTAGACCTAATCTACACAAGGCATCTACGACTAACCCACTTTGAAGTAAATAGTTTGTAATTTAAATAACTCATTTACCTAAGAAAGTAAGAAAATGTATATATACATTAGAATTTAATTATTACAATTAACATTTATAATGTTTCACTGTAATTTATTTCCTAGTTAATACATTATTCAGAAATGAAAAATTCTAAGATAAGAGCTTAGACCTTAAAAATATATGTCTAATCTTCAAATGTTTTTCCTCACTCTCCCAGGATCCGGTAATTGTTAGCTTTAGATTGGTTGTAAGTTGCTTTTTAGCTAGCACCTGCAACGACGTCTACAGGGATGTGAGCAACTACAATTCAGTAAGTTGGGACGGAGGACTTAAACTATACCACAAACATAAACAAGGTTATCAACCAACTTATTAGGTGCAATGTATGTTTAAGCAAATTCCATTGCACGACGTTGTCCAGCCTGTCATGAAATTAGAGAAATTGCATCCGCTTTAATCTGGGTTGAGGAGTTGTCATTAATGCAATAGCTTACAACTAAACCTAAGCATATGCAATGGAGACACTACTCCTCCTGAAACTACCTTTGAACCATTGACTTCACCCTTGTTGCGACCTCCTCACCTGTCACTTAATTTGACTAAGGATAAAAAAGGGACCCATTATATTATCCTATGCTATCCAACGTTATCCCTTTCAAAGGGGTCGGTATTTGACCGGAAAATCCTAAGTTTCCCCTAATGGGTTGCTATGTAAGTCCAATTTATGGTTATAAGTCATATATTTGTTAAGTCCAATTTAGGGTGATCAATTATTTTATACAATACAAACCAGAACAACAATAAAATTATAGCATCACTCATAATCAAGCACATTCATATAGCCGACCATCTAACAAGTACAATCAAGTATAATCTCAAGCCTCCAAAATATAGCAACGTATTAATCCCAACTTACCTGGACTCCTCACTCACTCACTAGAGGTTTGACTTGCTCAGGCCATCGCCGATTATCCCTATAATACAAACGTAGTTTCAGTTTTTCATATAACTATTATAGGTTGGTTTTATTCTATAACGTTTATTGTTATCTTTTATTTAGGGTTTAATATACATAATTATCTAGGTTTTTAAGTCTTTTACAATTCTTCTTAAATCATATTAAGTTCTGTTTTAGTTTTTGCATCGATTTATAAATTAAGTTTTTATCTCAGTTTTTGGTTAGAAATTTATATGTATACCTTAAGAAATCATTTCGACCCATAATGTGAAATTAATCGCATTATTTTCGGATATCCTAAATATTGTTTTTAGTCTCTAACTAGTGTTCTAGTCTATGCGGTACACTCGAATCCTAATTTAATTACCGAATTCACCCTTATTATGAGAGAATTTTACATTTTTCATATAATTACCCTAATTTAAGTTTTCCATTAGATTTATTATATATTCTTATTATTATCATAATATCAATTCTAACTAATATTTTTCTAATTATTAATTTCTCATAATTACATATTATACATTATCACCTAATGTATACAAAATGTACATATCTAATATTCCCATTACTTCAAATATCATCTCCTAATATTAAATAACATTCCCAATATCTAAATTTATCCCAAATCAGATTTTGAACCTAATTACCCTAATTTACAAATTAACTTAAATTTACTATTTTTCCTTATTACATATTTACTACATATTATCCGAATAATTACATCTAACACTCCAAATGCTATAAATAGCATACTCCATCAGATTTCAACATCCTAAAACATATAATTGTGCATCAAATCAATAATTACCCATTTAATTACTTAATTAACCCTAAATTATCCATTTTATGTATCATTTTAAGGCCTAAAAATTATCTAAAAATTTCAAAAATTAATTTTTGAAAAAGAGCTTTGTGGCACTGTTCTCTATCACCTAAATAGTTTACACAAAAATTTTGGGCTCAAAACTATACTTTTAAGGTCATTTATTTTTAAACCGAAACATACTTAATTTTGTATGATTTCTTAAGAACTATATATCATGAGATATATTTTCATCAAAATAATATTTTTATTAAAAACTAAATACAAAAATATTCTAGAATAACAAGTTTTATAATTTTTCAACTAATTTTGATATTTTTAACAATTTAAGAAAAATCGGGTAAAAATCGGGATTCACTAGAACTGGCGGCTCTGGCTATCATAGGTGGCCATGGGTATGTCGGCCCACCTAAGCGCTGCTACCACCGTATGGTAGTGGTGGCCGTCCACTCTCAGCTGTTGTTGGGTTTGAGTTCTCCTTAGAAGCCTTGACTATACAGTTTTTTTGTAATTTTTTGTAAAACCCTAATTTCCTCTTAATTTCGCTTCTCTCTAATTTTATAAAATTTCAAACATCCAAAATGAGCTTTTGAAAAATTTGGAGTATTTATAGAGTTCTTGGGGAATTATTGTGTATTAAATTGATTTGATAATTGCCTTATCTCTTCTTTTTCTTACTTTTTATTTGTTGTAATTTGATTGGTTGTTTTTATTTCTTCAATTCTAGATTGCCACACCTCAAGTTTGGATTTTTCCTCATTTTTCTTGATTTTTCCTTAATTAATTATGAATTTTCTTTAATTATTTAGGATTATTTTAGCACATTTTGCGTTAAGTAATCACGTGTATTTCTACCCACATGTAAATTCATATATAGTACAAATAAATATTCTTAAATATTATTTAGGTTATTTTATGATTTTTAGTGTGCATATAATTTATATCTAGTAATTCGTTAATTATTGGAATGTATTTTACACATTTTCGATAAATAACGAGTAATATACTTAAAATTTGAAAATTCTTTTATTTTATTACTTATTTTCTTAAATTCAAATTTATGAGATCATTTTTACTAATATTTCTAGCTTTACTTTATAATTCAAGCTCGATCGAATCCTTTAGTCGGTCGCCCTAAATTCTACGAATTAAACTTTAAGTAACTAATTGTGGGTCTTATATTAAGCAAGTTAGAATGCCACCGACCTGACCCTTCTTAGGGTAACATCGGTAAGGGGAAACACCTCTTATATGGAGGAACTTCCTTATACTGGGCAGGTCGAAATGCCATCGACTTGACCCTTATTCGTCTATTCATTCATCAGTATAAGGAAGTTCCTCAAAAATTTATGAGATCATTTTTACTAATATTTCTAGCTTTACTTTATAATTCAAGCTCGGTCGAATCCTTTAGTCGGTCGCCCTAAATTCTACGAATCAAACTTTGAGTAACTAATTGTGGGTCTTATATTAAGCAAGTCAGAATGCCACCGACCTGACCCTTCTTAGGGTAACATCGGTAAGGGGAAACACCTCTTATATGGAGGAACTTCCTTATACTGGGCAGGTCGAAATGCCATCGACTTGACCCTTATTAGGTTAAACTCAACAAGAGGAAACACCCCTTGTAAAGAGGTACTCCCCTATGTTGGGTAGGTCGGAACACCACCGACTTAACCTCCCGCTTAACTTTGGCAAGGGTAAACTCCCCTTGTGTAAAGGAATTCTTGAGCAGATATATTCAGACACAAAACAGGAGAGGACGTTTCAAAAATATTCGTCTATTCATTCATCAATTGTCGAATTACAATGTAAAGGTCGACATCCTGGCCCGACATACACGTTATAAAAAAAAAAAGAGAACTATACATCCTAGCTCCTCGAATCAGCTAACTTCGGTAATTTAGAAAAGTCCAAAGCATCTATCTATTGGGAGCGTTGATCCATTGGTGTTTTAGACGGCAAGCCTTGACTTGGAAGGAATGCGAACTAAGAGCAACAAGAGGATCACCCATAGATGGATGGTCTTCAGGAACTGCTTCAGGGGTGGCCTCTTACTAGGCTGCTAGGGCAGAAGTGGATGTAGAAGCAACCTGCTTGGCTCCAGTAGTAGAGGGAGTGCCTGCCAAAGGCCGCTTGGGTGGTCTCTCTTTGTTGCGCTAGGGCTTTCCTCTTCTTATTAAAGGTTGACGAGTCCAGAAAGTTGAGGAAACACAACTCTAGGTCTGAATAGTAAGAGAGTACCTCCCTTCGAGTGTAGCAGGCAAAGTTAGTGGTCCGTCTTCTAGTTCGTCTAACTACTCCTCGATCCTCCTGTAGTCGGTGACCGCCTTCTTAGCAACAGCGTCATTGAGGACCTCTTCACTCTCCATCT
The DNA here is from genome assembly GCA_024138015.1 of Lumnitzera littorea. Taxonomy (NCBI): domain Eukaryota; kingdom Viridiplantae; phylum Streptophyta; class Magnoliopsida; order Myrtales; family Combretaceae; genus Lumnitzera; species Lumnitzera littorea. The sequence continues at coordinate 20,973,148 of JAMXBB010000006.1, forward strand.
TAGAGATGATCTCTTCCATCTTTGAAACTCTATCTCGTAACTCCCCGACTTATTGCTCCAAATTGACCTTTAAACCGGCTAGCTCCAATGAAGTGGCTTTAACGCCCTCGCATTCGAACGCCTTCATCGCCAGCTCGGTTTGCAGCTTAGCCATGGATGCCTTCAACTCAACATTTTCTTTCTCGAGTCGGGCCCGACCCTCGCCTTCCTTATCCAGCCTCTGGGAGAGATGAGCCTTTGTCTTTTGCTTGTTCTCTAGCAAACAAGCTATCGATTTTCTTGGCCGCCTTCTCAGCAATATCCCTCTTCCACTCTGGGTCCTTGAGCTTCGTCTTAAGCCCAGTTACTTGCACAATAGAGCGGCACAGACACTTGTTAGCTTTGGCAAATTTTTTCAAGTACCTCTTACTAGAAGTTTTTACCTCCAGTAGGTATCTCTCGTGTTGACGTAACGCCTTTCGAAAGCCCTTTACCTTTTTCTAGGAGGCATCAAACTTGTTCAGTTGAAGTAGCACTTGGCTGTGGTACTTCAAATTGAAAACGAAGCCCACCATTAATAAGATGACACAAAAACATGAAAACACAGGAGTGACGAAAACTTACCTGCCGCATCAACGTGCTCAAGTAGCCCGCTATTTGTATGGGGTTGTCCCTATTTACCTGGGAGAGCCCTTCGAGAATAGCCCAGTTGTCGGGGGTGTAAGAACCCATTGAAGCTTGGTAGTTGGGTGTTCAATGCCGCAATATCATATTGCTGGCACAGACCTCCCACTTTGGCCTGAGGAGCTTCCCTTTGACTCTCTTCATTTCCAACTCGAGGACTCCCCTCAAGAGCTCCTTGTCTCGAGAATTGTATAGCATTTCTTGGAATGAGTCCGACCTTATCCCCCTCGGCCTAAAATTGTTGAGGACTTCAAAAAATGCATCCCCCATGTTGTCGATCCTCTGATAGGGATGGGCCATGGGCTACTCATTCCACTTCCCCTTGCTTAAAGGCGCCTTCACCAAGGGCCTTTACTTCTTCACACCAAGACCTAGCTCCCCGACCGTCTTGAGAGCCTTATGCTTCTAGCTAATAGTTCGAGGAAGGGTGGCCTCTTGCTCAATCTCTTCCTCCCTTACCTTTAGAGGGGAAAGCTTTTGCACATAGGGCTCTTCCATCTCGGTAACTTCATCTCCTATAACAATAGGTACGGTAAAGGGTGTGAGGGCAGGAGCGGGCAGAGCCATACCCAAGGACTTTACATCTACGAACTCGTCCCAGATGCTGAGGGAAATCTCTAAAGGAACAAACCTCAGCTGTACCTTATTGGTCTCCCTAAGCTTCGGCTTTGGCTTTACTGCCTTTACCTTTGGTAGGTTTGCCTTGGTTCGTGCCTAGTGTCGGCTCATCAGGTTGTCCATAGAGGAATGAGGCATCTTTGAGGCCAAATTTTTGCTTGCAAGGAACCCAATCAAAATTTAGAAAAGGAAAACAAGAATAAACAAAAAAAAAAAACTATTAATACCATCCACAAACATCGCCGTGATTGGCACGACCAAGGGAGTCTTCCCATTCTACAGGCGTTGAAGGAAGCACTTCAACACTAGCATAACTTAATTAAGTACCGGAAATACTTGTACTTTTGGCCCATTTCTCCATCACAGCTTTTTTCATGCTGGGGAAGAGTTTAGAGATCGAGTATTGGAAATACCTCTCCACAGTCTTCGCAGCATTGATCTCTTGCCAGTGTCTCAGCGCCATAAAGGCCAAGATCTCTTAGGTAGCCTTAGCATTGTTGGGACTAAGCCCCTTCTCACCTTTGATACGGACCATCCTGGTTCATTGGGTCTAGAAGTCCGCCTCTTCGAGCAGTTTAACCACCATATATTGGTCTTGCTGACCTTTGATTGAATCTATAAGGCTGTAGAACAGCTTCTTATTTAGGCACAGCTGAAGGTAAGGCTACACCCCGATACTCTTCCACATGTAAAAGTGATAGAAGAGCTTGAGAGTAGCCCTTACCATCAGGTCTTTGAAGAGCACCTGAAAAGCCTTCAGTACTCTTTACCCATTGGGAGGGACTTACGACGGACTGCAGTGGTGGTAGTTGAAGAACTCTTTCTCAAACTAATTTGGAGGGAGGCACTACCCAAACTTCAAGCACTTCTTAAATACTGCGAAACACCTCCCTAACAGTAGGGCCACCCTTTCATCCCTACCTAACAACCTAATTTGCTACCCAAGGATTGCTTCCACAACAAAGTTGCTAATGATCCAATTGGGGGCAAATTGCTTGCTTGTACTCTACCCCTTGCCCATCTCAAGAGCATTGAATAAGTCGTTTAGGGGGTGGGTGGGAGGGTAGGGGAATGTACGCATATACATCCCTGGGGATGGCATTAAAGATGCTAACCCTGTCCAGCGTCTTTATGGCCATCCTTGTAGGTTTGTCAAGTTGTGCTGGTGAGGAGACTACGTCCTCCTGTACTTGAGGGGGATTACTTCCAATAAACTTTGAATTAGAGAGATGCAGCGATAAAGAGAAATCAATCTCACCTTCGTTGGTCGACATAATTGTAGTACTCAAAAAAGGGATAAAAGCTTTGAGAAAGTTTGAAGGGTTTCGAAGAACAAAGAGATTGCAGAAAAGTGGTCTCGTTTTGTGATCCTGCTATTTATAGGCAAACCATTTGGGAAGTCATACATGCAGTTATGGGATTTGTATAAGCTCGAATCCCTTGGAATGCTACATAATAGATACGTAGAAAGTGTTTTCATCGGATGGATACCTTTAAAAGGTAAAGGGCATGTAGCGGTATGCTAGTCTGATACAATACGACACTTGTTACGTCGCATTTAACGTATGGAATATAGGCGGGAAAAAATCACATTTTGAAAAAACTCCTTCAACAAGAAGCTTCTTCAGGGCCCATCCGACTTCTACCTTGTGAGCATGATAAAGGTATGACATAGTTGTGTTTGTTCAGTCCTTGTTGAGAACTATTCAAACAAATCGGTTTGAAGCCTTGAAGTGCCTGCCTAGTGAGTTGCAAGGGTGTCTTGCTCTAATACCCTAACCTAAGCTTTGATCAAGTCTTCGGTACTTTGCTCCGGAAGAACTGTTGACCACTCCTACTGTTCTTGCTTTGGACATTTTTAGATCAGGTACCTTCTGCTTTAGACACTTCCATTATAGCCAGCTTCCAGTATGGACCTATGTGCCCATTACGTCAGCCCCATTGTGTCAGGTTGGACTCCTTTGAGTCGGATCAGTTATGCTTGAGTAGCTTATATATCCTTTCTCCTTGCCTTCGCTTTGGTAATGAGAATGCGAAGGAGGCAAGTGTTGATAGGGTACTTTGGATATAAGCCTCTTAGGCCCAACTGTATTCGATACCTCTCATGGCTTAGGGCTTACCCCTGTAGGCCTAAGCCCTAGGCCTGTACAAACCAAGTTTAATAAGCCCTGCAATGGTTGGAATGCATAAGATAATGATGAAACAACCACGTCGTGAATAAGTGGGATATGTTGAGCATAACAACTCCACTTTCCTACACTTGTAAGAGAAGATCTCTTCGACCAACTAACCTCCAATCGTTAGCTCCACTTTACTATAAATACTAGGTTACTACCTAATGGTAAGACTTTCTATACTTTGCATACCAAGCCTGTATATTACCTTTAAGTATTCTATACTCTCAAGAGCCCACTATTAACTTAAGCATCGGAGTAGCCACGCCAAACAACCCCTTGGCGTCTCCTCACTGTCTGTTGTTTTGTAGGTCTTATATGTGCAAAGCTTAAATGATTACCGGCAAAAACTTTGAGACGACAATATGTTTGTTAGATATTTAAGTCATTGAGACATTCGATTAGGCTTTTATATATAGAATGGTAAATATTATATTTGAAAAACAAATTGATTTTTCTATTTTGATAGTTAATTATTGAAACGGAGTTAGTTTATATATCTATATTATTAAAGCATTTGGAGCATTAAGTAACCGTCGAAACAACATTTTGATTATTTTTACTTATTTAACCTTTTAAAGAAAATTTTCATTATTGATAAATAAATTTTTTAATATATTTGATTATAAATATAAGATAATTTAAGAATTTTAAAAACACATAACCTTTTCTCTTATCTCTCTCTCCCTCCTTAACATTCCCATTAGCTACAACTCCCCCCCCCCCCTCTCTCTCTCTCCTCTAACATTTTCATTACTTCTTATTCCTCTCCTTACGACCCCCATCTCTCTCTCTTCCTCATCTATTATTATCTTTTATTAATATCATATTATATTTAATTATATAACATAATTTTATTTATTTTATGCACACACAATGCGAAATGCGTCATCTACTAGTATATTATAAACAACCTCAAAACAAACTATTATATTTCATGGCAACAAACTCAATTTCAACACAAAATCAATAGGACATCACAAGAGTTTGTAGAAAAGCAATTGTATTTCTTGGAAAGAAACTCAATTTCAACACAAAATTGACAACTCATTACAAGAGTTTATTAAAAAAAAGCTACTGTATTTCTATAAAATGAAGCAAGAAACGACAGACAAAGAAAAGGAATGAAACTAGAACATTGCTTTTTCTAGAGAGATAGACCATGAAGAGATGAAGATTGTGTGGGCTTTTCCCCTTCAATCTCAACTCGAATGCTTTAGAGGCAAAAATAGGGTACAATGGGATGAAGTAAAGGGGGATACGGAAGAGAAGGACTTGTAAGGGAGTGGCAAATGGTAAATTAGGGTTTTCCCCTTTAACTCTTGATACGTGCAACCTGGGAGAAAGCATTGATGTAGTTGATTAGGGTTACGATGGGCAGTGTTGTAGATTAATGTTGTGTTTGGATAGATGCAATCCAACGGAAATCAAACGAAACAGATATAAAGTAGCTACTTGGATAACTTAAAAATGAGTGGAAATAGAATGAATACAATAGAAATAAGTGAAAACATTTCCATCTAAGAGTCCCTTTTTTTCCTCTTCAAATTTAGGGAGAAAGAAATGGAAATAGATGAAATATGAAATTATTAAATTATCCTTCTCATTTTCTTCTCTGGAATAAAAGGAATAAATGCACAATAAAGGACAATTTGGTCAAAAGAAAATATTTTTAATTATTTCCTTCTATTTCCACATTTTATATCCAAATAAGAGTAAAGGTTTCCACTTATTTCCTTTTCTATTGATTTCCTTTCTACTTTTTTCTTTTCCACTGATTTCCTTCTGTTTCCACCCACTTATTTGATAGCCAAATACGGTGTAAGACTAAGGATGGTGTTTTGTTTGGTGCGAATAGATGCATTATTTTGAGGGTAATAGTTGTAATTTTTGTGTTTGAGTGAGGGTATTTAGGGAATAAAAATGAGGCAATGATGATGGAATTGCAATTCATGAGCAATACTTATGAAACATTATGTAGAGTTTTTTAAGAATTAGAAATCCATGGAATTATGATCATAACAAGCAAAATGCAAGTAAACAAGGGAATAAGGGGGGATGGGACTCATTTTGACGCTTTCACCCCTTTGGGAAACATGTTGTTATGGTTTGTACATACTTTTTATGAGTTAGTTTAATTTTTAGTTTTATATTTACCAGATTTGAACCATTAAATTAGTTAAATTTTTATTGGTTTATATGTAATGGATATAAATTACAAGTGGACTACTCATCCCTTAATAAATATGGATAGAAGACATACCATATTTTTTTTTTTCTGACCAATTATATTATAACTTGGAAGAAAGGGGATTTGAATCTAGTCAATCCTAATGGAAAATCTGTGATAATGTCATTAGGTTACAATAGCGTTAATCATACCATGTATTTTTTCATTTGTGTTTATTAAGAGATGTGGCAATTGGTGTTTAAAGTTCTACGTAGTCACACCTACTTTCATTTGTTCTATTCAATCGTTTCGATTGTGATCCTTGTAATTTTGCTTTGCTTTTCTTATTCTATTGAAAAAAAAATTGAAAATCTTATCAATACTTATTAAATATACTTAAAGAGTAATATTCTACTAAATTCTAAAATTAAACATATTTTTCAATAGTCAATATCCTAATTCTAAATAGTAAAAGTGAAAGAGTAAAAACTTAATACATAGTACTGGGTACCATTGAAGATACAAGGAATGATTTATAAGGTTTAGAATTAAGCAATAATGATGATAAGTTGACTATTAATCTAAAGATATGATAATTCATTCGTTTGTCTTTTACATTCGTGTTTATTTTAAATTGAAGGTTCATTTAGATATGTAATTTATTTAATTATGTTTCTTAGTTCTATTTAAATTTTTTTATTTGTACTTAATAATTTTTTTATTTGGATTCAAATATCATATGTATTCATTTATGAAATATGATCAACAATATTTAAAAGACACTCTCCCTCGAGTAATTGGTAGAAAAAGACGGATATAATTTGTAATTGTACTTGTGGACCTGTTGCTATCCATGGGCTGTACCAATGCGTCTTCTACAAAATCATGTAGCGCTGCTTGTAACCATAACCACACAAATGAAATAATATGTTTGTTAGGTATTTGAATTATTAAGCTTCTATATATAGGATGGTAAATATTATTTCATCCATTTTTTAATTAATTATTTAAATTTTTCTATTTTTATAATTAATTATTGAAACGGAATTAATTTATGTATCATAAACGACCTTAAAAAATTTGTAAATTAATAGGTGTGAGTATGAGAATATGAGTGCGAAAGTCTAGTGTGTACTACATGACAATCGTGCTACGGATAACCAGAGAAATGATTTGAGTTCCACATATAACATGAGTAGGAGAGAAGTATAGTGAGAAAGAGTGGGTAATTTTAATAAGGCTTTAATACGTATGGTACTAAACTCTACAACTAATGAAGAATAGGGTTGTGTTTTTGAAATATTTGAACATTTGATTGTTCAAGATCAAAATTTGATAGAGTAAAGATGTTTGTGCTAAAATTCTCTTTTATCCAAATGAGAGAGATAATAAGATATTTATAGAAGTAAGTTATTGATTTCATCGTTAAATTATGATGATAGTTAATGACCAAAATTAATCAAGCCTAATAAGGGCTTTATATGATTTGTAAACTAAATTTAGAAAGGTTGGTATTGGACAAATCAATTCAATAGACAATATGTCAATTCAATAGGTCATAATCCAAGCTAATCATACCAAATTTTTCTTGATAATTCCGAATACGGACTCGGCTATTTGGGTTTTGTTATTTTAGTCTAAATAATTAAACCCAATTAATTAATAAGTTGAAAACTCAATTTCACATTTAGCCTGTATAATAGGTAGAAAATTTACGTTTTAAATTTTAGAGTTTATTGCAAAAGTAGTAAAATTAAGGTAAAATATACATTTACCATATCTAGTATGGAACGAGTTTTGATGTAAAAAAAAGAAAAAGAAAAAGGCAAATTTATTGCTTGTTTCGATTCAAAATAGATAAGGGTAAATTACCGTCATCTTTCATGAAAACTATAAAGCCATAGGAACATCTTGAATTTAAAAGAAAAAAGGAAAAGTGCACTTATTCTAATCGAAAAATGTTGCCCTTTTTGGCCATCCTAAGTAATAGCTAATATGTCACTTTAATTCTATTTCCCTTGTTTTGTCGTATAAGTTACAAGACAACTATTTAACTAGGAAGATAGATTTAGGTGTACTCAAATTTAAAAACATTTCCCATTTGGCTTATGTACCTTTATTGAAAATTGCAAGAGCTTTTCTAATATTACATTTGTGATAGTCATATAAACTCTAATATAATTTCAAAAGAAAAATTTCATGTAGTATTTGGGGTTAATTAGATTCCTAATTCCTTCATCCAGAAAACAAGCCACTAAATCACCGTCCAATTTCGTCAATCCTCACTGTCTGCCAACTCCGGCTAAGGTCTTCTAAGTTCAAGCACTTCCGAGTTCCGACTAACATGCTTGTTCCTCCAAATATTTCACGTACCATCAACTTTAAAGGGGTTTATATGCCTTTACCTGCTGAGCCATGGATATTTTTTCTTACATTTATATTTCTATGGTTTATACTATGCTAGATGATTGAATCTAATCCTTCCCATTGAATATCTATGTTCATGTGGTTAGATTACAAAATCATTAGCGAATTATCATCCTCTTTTAATGACAGATTTTGTGGTTTTTCAAAAAATTATCAGAGTGCGAAACCTTTGAAGCGTTGCCTGTGGGTTCGTACATCATCTTATTGCAGCATTGTTTCGCAAAATTAGACCTATACAATTTTCTCGCAGATCCTGGCTACAATGTTGACTGAGTTTTTCATGGTTTTGCGGGGATCGAAATTAAATATTCACTTCAAAAACTTAATAATTTATTAAGTTATTGCTGGTAGTTTCAATTAATTCAACACAATAGGTTTTGGATTTGCTTTTAATAAGAGCATTATAATTTATCCTTTTCTATGTCGATTCCATATCTAAATATGTTTATATTCAAAACATGATCCCAGCGATTTATGAACCATGTAGGAAAATTTAAATCGGTTACTTAGCATGTTTAGTGTCTAAGTTAGATCCATTTATATTGAGACTTCTAATTTGTGCTATCATATCATATCTCATTGATCTTATATTTGATATTATTTATTGATTAAAAAGTTATAAGTAAATCCATGATATATATATATATATATATATTATACAAAGGGAAAATAACGATAGTAATATTTAAATTTTATAAAGATAAATGAAATAATATCTTCATACTTAGTAAAAAGTTATATTTTTAACAAAAGTTTTTAATAAAGCAAAACCTTATCAAATATTAAAAATCCGAAAATCTAAGTTATATAATCTCACTAAATTAAGTTGAACCATTAGTTAAATGGATATTAATATTATTTGATTTTCGAATTTATCATATTGTTTCTTAAATTTCAAGGGGAATAGTTAAGGAATTTATACATGAATTCGTAATTTTTTACTTATTTAAATTATGGTATAATAAGAAAAATATATAGTTAAAAATATCTCATACCTTTAATTGAAATATCTAACTTAGATAGAGAATATATAGCATGTCTTGTGTTTGGGTTTGAAAGTTTAACCTAAATTTGGATATAAATTTAGCTGTGTTTAAATGTGTTTGACTCATTTATGTTTCGTGTTAAATTTTTCTATATATTAACTAGTTTGAATTATATGATATTGTGTCTAAATTCATCGTGTTCAGATCCTAAATTGCTTGCCATAATTATAATTACATTCAGGATTTGCTAATTTAATTCCAAGATGTTAAGCATTTAAATTGACATGATTATTATTATATTTTAAAATGATAAGAGATCACCTATTTTTCCAAGTTTTCGAGAAACTTTATTTCTCTAATACAATTTTTCTAACTTAGTTATACTATATATTATGTTTTAAAGCAACTACATCATATGTTATTATTTTATGGATCTTTTTATAATATGTCATAGATTATAATTTCATCTTATTTATGTTATTAAAGTGTTTTGAATTTTGAAAATTCCGTAAATTTTTCTTTCATTTTTGTTAGTTTTCTCATGGATTGGGTAATATGCAAGAAAAATAATTCTTATTGGTTTTGTTTTTCCAAATTTGATAAATTAAAATTTAGGTACTATTCTCTGAGTTTAAAATCTAATTAAGGTTGTGAGTGACTTGAGCTTCAGACTAATTAAGAAAAAAAATTTATAAAAATGTTCAAGTCTAATTAAGAAAGCCAATCAAACTCGAACTTACTAAATATATTTTTGAACCAATATTGAACTTAAAAATTTGAGTTTGATCAAGCTTAAGCTTGACTATTTAAACTTGACTATTTTCATCAAGCTTAAGCTTTGACTATACACCTTATTGATTTGATTCGGCTTGATTTCACCCTTAATGGTAGGTTGCTATCCAATAATCCATTTAGGACATCGAGCCTCCTAGATGGTGGCTGGAACGAGTTGCTTTGAATATTTTTCCCCATTCTTTTTGTGCACTTCACTTTCTAAAATTTTTCTAATTATTTTTATAATATTATTAAAAAATGCATTTAATAGTATTATTTTATTAAAGTATTATTTGTGAATTGATATGAAGTCGACGTTGTCTCACAATCAATATTGATAGACAAGATAAAATACATATATAAAAGGTATATAAACCAAAAATATAGGTAGCCTTGTGTAAGTATCAATTCCGAACCATGAATTAGCTAGGCCTATGGGTAGGCGGGCTTGAATTGACCTACGAATTGCTGGGCCGTAAGGGCTCAAGCAGTTTGGCCTGGTGAACTCATCGACCTAGTGGGCTCATGACTTGAAAGGCCCAAACTGCCAGTGTACCAGCGATTTGACTTGCTTCAACTTTGCTTTATTTAAAAAAAAAAATCATCTCACCATCTATGAGTTTGTCTTTTTCTTTCATGAGTTATGATATCCCACTTTAGTCTCTATACTTTCACTTCCCTCAATTATTCTCCTCCTTTTATTCTTCTTCTTTTCCATTTGAAAATATCAATCATTTCCCTATTCTACTAGTCTTATCTCTACCTTAGTCCTTAAGCCTCACAATCAGTCACTCAAGGTTTCGATCAGCTAAAAGATCCGATCAAGCCTAAATTATAAGTAAAGTTAAAAATATTAGTAAAAATGATCTCGTAAGTTTGAATTTAAGAAAATAAGTAATAAAATAAAAGACTATAAAAATTCCAAATTTTAAAGATATAACTCGTTATTTATCGAAAATGTGTAAAATCAATTCTGATAATTAACGAATTGCTAGAGATAAATTATATGTATACTAAAAATCATAAAATGACCTAAATAATATTTAAGAATATTTATTTGTACTATATATGAATTTACATGTAGGTATAAATACGCATAATTACTTAAAATACGCGAAATGTGCTAAAATAATACTAAATACTTAAAGAAAATTCATAATTAATTAAGGAAAAATTAGGAATGATCCAAAATTGTGTCGTGGTAGCTGGGAAAAATAAGAAAAAATTCGACCAATTAAATTAAGACAATACAAAAGCCAAAAATTAAGGGATAAGGCAATTGTCTTGTCCAATTTAATGTACAATAATTACCCTAAAAATCTATAAATAGTAAGAAAAATTTAGAAGCTCATTTGGACAGTTAGAAATCAGAGAAAATTAGGAAGAGGTGAAAATTGAGAGAACAATTTGAGTTAAAAAAAATAGGAAAAACTGTGCAATTAGGGCCTTTAAAGGGAATCCACACCAAACGAGCAGCTGGGAGTGGACGGCCACCACCACCATACGGTGGTAGCAACGCCCAGACTGGCCGACAAGGCCATGGCGGCCGGCAGTGGCCGGAGCCACCTAGATCGGTGAGTCCGATTTCCAGCCTGATTCTTGTGTAATTTTGTAAAAATAGTAAATATTATTAGAAAATTATAATTTTTTTTTTATTTTGAAATATTTTTGTATGTAGTTTTTAGGAAAAATATTATTTTGATGAAAATATGTCCCGTAATATATGGTCCTTAAGAAGTCGTGCAAAATCGAGCATATTTCGGTTTAGAAATAAATGACCTTAGGAGTGTAGTTTTGAGCCTAAAATTTTTGTGTAAATCACTTAGATGATATAGAACAGTGCTATGAAGCCTGTTTTCAAAAATTAATTTTCAAATTTTTTAGATAATTTTTAGGCCTTAAAATGAGGCATAAAATGGGTAAATTAGAGTTAATAAAGTAATTAAATGGTTAATTACTGGATGTTGAAATCTGATGGAGTATGATACTTGTAGCATTTAAGGTATTAGATGTAATTATTAGGTTAATTATGTAGTAAATAAGTAATATGGAAAAATAGTACATTTTAAGTTAATTTTGTAAATTAGGGTAATTAGTAGTAAAATCTGATTTAGGATGAATTTAGACATTTTGAAATGATAATTGATGTTGGGAGATAGTAATTAGAGTAATAGAAATATTAGATGTGTATTATGTACATAATAAGTAATAGTACATAATACACAATTATTAAATATATAATAAATAGAAAATATTATAATAAAAATTGATATTATGATAATAATAAAAATGTACAATAAATTTAATAGAAAACTTGAATTAATCCAATTAGATGAAAAATGTAAAAATTTCTTACATTAGGAGTAAATTCGGTACACTAATAAGGATATAAGTATACCGGGTAGAATAAAATACTAATTAAAGGTAATGATGATATTTAGGAGATCGGGAAATAATGTGATTAATTTCACATTATGATTTGAAACGAATTTCTAGGGGTTGAGTATAAAATAATACTTAGGAATTAAACTAGAACCTAATTTAGAAATTGATGCGAAAATCGAACCCGTACCTAACCTCAAACCTAAAATAATTGTAAAAGACTTAAGACTTAGATAATTAGGCATATTAAACCTTAAACCTTAAACAAAACATAACAATAAGTGTTATAGGATAAAATGAACCTATAATAGTTATATGAAAAACTGAAACCACGTTTGTGTTATAGAGATAATCGGTGATGACCTGAGCAAGTCGGACCTCGAGTGAGTGAGCGAGGAGTTGAGGTAAGTTGGGATTAATACGATGCTATATTTTGGAGACTTAAGATTATGCTTGTTTGTGCTTGTTAGATAGTTGAATGTGTGCATGTGCTTGATTATGGGTGATGCTATGATTCTATTTGTTACTCTGGCATGTATTGTATGATTTGTATGAAATGATTAATCATCCTAAATTGGACTAAATCAAATATACGATCGGTAATCATAATTGGACATGCATGGCAACCTATTAAGAGAACTTAGAACTTTTCGGCCAAATACCGACTTCTTCAAAAGGGATAGCGCAGGATTGCATAATGGTCCCTTCTTCATCCTCAGTCGAACTAAGTGACAGGTGAGGAGGTCGCGGCGAGGGTAAAGATAGTAGTTCGAAGGTAATTGCGAGAGGAGCAAAGTCTCCATTACATAAGTCTAGGTTTGGTCACGAGCTGTTGCATTAACGGCAACTCCTCAACCCGGATTAGAGTGGGCACAATTTCTCTAATTTCACGACGGGCCAGACAACGTCATGCAATGGCATTTGCTTGTATATGCATTGCACCTAATAAGTTGATCGATAACCCTGTTGTATATTTATGGTATAGTTTTAAGTCCTCCATCATAACTTACTAAGCTGTGGTTGTTCATATCCTTATAGACGTCATGCAGGTGCTGGCTAAGAAGCGGCGAACAATTACTCTGAAGCTAGTAACTGCTGGATTCTGGGGAGTGAGGAAAAACATTGAAGAATAAACACATATTTTTAAGGTTTAAGTTTTTATTTTAGAATTATTTTTCATTTATGAATAATGTAATAATTAGGAAATATATTACGGAGAAATATTGTAAACTTTAATTAAAATAACCGAATTATAGTGTATATATATATTTCCTCACTTTCTTAAGTAAATGATTTATTTAAATTACAAATTGTTTACTTTAAAGCGGATTAGTCGTGGACGCCTTGTGTAAATCAGGTCTAAGATAGCGACTGTAAAACCAACTTCTATCTTAGGATGATTTACACGGCGGGACTGTTACGACTCTGCTGCTTCGGGGCGTGACACATAACATGAGTAATTCATTAACATATTTCAGAGTGCAGAGAAATTTTCACATGGAAAATAATATTTTGTAACGTATTATAACAAATTACAGTTAATACTTATGTTGTAATTTATTTCTTTTTGTATTGACAATGTATTCTAAGAATTAAATAACAAATCTTCCTTCTTTACGATTTCTTTCGCTTTGCTTAATATTACTTGTAATATTAAAGTAACATCGTAATATTAAAGTAACATTATACTCATGTAATCTAAATTAATTAATTCAGAATGAAATAAAATTTAAATTGAAAATAACAATAGATCATTCACGTATCGTCACTATATATAATGTACACATAAAGTATTAATATTACAATAATGTGGGAAAAAGAATAGAATTATGAGAGAAGGTAGAAAATTATTTATATTAATTTACGAAAATACAAAAAAAAAAAAATGAAGAAGTGATTCAAGGGTTCTTGAACTGGCTATTGAACTGCTAGTTAGGTTGAATTGGTAGAGTTTTGTGGTCTTAAGGGCCGAACCTTGTTCACCTTACCTCCGACCTATGAACCAACGGTCCAAGGTAAGTTTGGCCTAACACATAGGTTTAGATATAGGTATATAAAGTAGTAAAGCGTAAAAATATAGATATACATAGTATAGCTTACGTATAATTAAGTACATATATATAAACATTATGCGGCAATCATAAGTTATTTTAAGTTTGTCTCGGAGAAATCTTCCTCTACCCAGGTTAGTTCAATTCAAGAGGTAGCTTTGAATTTTTTTTTTTTTTTTTTGGTCAAAGTATGCTTGACTTGATGAAGTAAAGATTAACTACTAAGATGGGAGTGGTTTACCAAACAATATTTTGTAATATACGCTACCTATAAGATATCAACTAACGTGATGTAATAGTAGCTTTGAAAATTTAAGTAGTCGATATTTGTCAAAGAACAATGTACTGAGAATTTAGACCATTACATTATTTTGTATGCAACACAACGATTATCCATTACAATTCAAGGTCGGGGTATCAAATGGCCTATTTTGAGGCATGTATAATGGCTATCTTTTCTTTGCCATGTAATTGTCACCTAAATCCCACTTTATATTTATACATTGACAAACCCCTCAAAAATTCATCCTAGAATTGAACCAATACAACTGAAAGAAAAATTTTCGACAACTTTTGTAACAAAATGAATTATGGGAAGACATTATAGAACACAAAAAAAAAAAAAAAAAAAAAGATCCTAATAACAAAATTAGGGCAATTGTCAAGATCGAGATATAATACGCGTATACAGAAATTCATTCCACGTATCGGGTAACCCGGGAAGGCACCAATGGATGCAATCCGCATAGGTGGCCGGGTCGGCCTGCTGCTCCGGTGTGAGCATCTTGCCCTGGCGGATGGTGTAGACTGAGGTATGTGCATCTTTTCTGTACTCCGAGAGGGTGGTGATCTTGACGAAATAGACGGGCACTTTCATGGATTTTGTCACGTTACCTGCAATTACAAATAGCCTTCTGTCTGTGCCTACTTCTAAGGGAGCAGTCATGTTTAATACAGGTGTAGTCTCCTTTGCACACTTTATGCCATCAGGATTGTTCCAATCCAAGCTCCTGCAAGCAAGGGTTATGATTTAGGAGAAATTAGAAAAGTGCAATTTTGAAGGTAGAACTCTTTGACATTACACTTGTTCATATCTAGTCCATGTCTCCATGAATGGCATAAACATTTTCCAGTTGAAACTTAAAATGCAATATTATACAATAGAGTTGTAGGTATACAGCGAAATAATAACTTTTGAAAATTTTCGCAATGGTCAACATAGTTTACCGAATAACTTTTTAGGTTTGATGGATCACGATGTCAAGGTGAAGCTTAGTAGTCATAAACGGCATTTAGGACTAGGAACCGATAACGGGATTTGTCAAAGTATGCTTGACTTTATGAAGTAATTGTTAACTACTAAGATGGGAGTGGTTTACCAAATAATATTTTCTATTATACGCTGCCTATAAGATATCAACTAACATGATGTGATAGTATGAAACATATCAATGGATTTTCTTTTTTTTTTTTTCGTTTAACTAACTAGATTATCCCGATTAAATGAATGAATGCAATGACAACCATCATGAACTTAGTATTACATAATTTAAGATTAGAAAATGAGTATTACTTGATGTGGAGAGGAGACATGCTGCCGAAGAAGACTTGGGTTCGATTAGGATCAATATTATCCTCTACCCACTTAGACCATGTTCTCAAAACTCGACCATACGCGATAGGCCGGTCGATCTCATCATACTCCGTCGAACCTTCATCAAATGATCCTCGTCTATTTTTTTTTTTTAAATATAGAATTAACAAAAAAATTCAGAAGGTAGATTAGTTTTAGTTCAAAGTAAATTATTAAAATTGGAATTAATTATTGGTAAGTTGACATTTTTTTTTTTTTTGGCCATACTTACAAGACTTTCATGGTGAAAGTGTTCATCCACCAAATGTATGTGTTGAAAATGAGATAGTCCACTCCTTTCCAATTTTCGCCATGCTTGTTTATCGATTCAGGCATGATGATTCGGTTCAATATGCTATGCATTTTTGGGTCATCTGAATTTGACTCTACCAAAAATGGAGCCCAGTAGAACTCTATTGTAGCATTATAGTCCTATGAAGATATAGAACAAAGTTTAGACATAAGGTTGAATATTTTGTAATTACTAGAGGTGAATATAAAGCTAATTAAATGGTAAATTTAACTAAGTCAGCTCGACTTTTTTCTTTAATCTAACATGGTTCGAGATTAGGTTTAAGAAAAGGTTGAAGGTTCACAATTTTATTTGCATGGTTGAATAGAATTGTATTTTTCTTTACAGTGAAATTTGGATTATAAATTAAATTGAATTGAACTAAATTTTTTACACTAAAAGCGCACGAAAATCTAAACCCAAAACGAACCGAACTAAGACAAATGGAAAATGCGGTTTTCTTGCGTTCGATTCAATTCCAGGATAGATGCAACGGTTCTCAGTTCAACTTGGTTTGGACCATGAGAAGAACTATATGCACCAACTGCTTACAGTTAGGAGATCTTATGAATGCTTTTAATGTAATCACTTACGTCAATTCTGAAAACTGCGAGAGACCCTGTCTTGTTCAAGCTCTTTCTACCTTTTGGAACGATGGATTGTGCCAGACAAACCATTGATTCCCATTGGTTTCTATTCAATGAGTCCCCAACAAACATAAGCCTCTTGTTCCTTAGTTTCTTGAGCAACAATTTAGCTTTAAACCTTCAGGAAAAAGGAAAGGAAGAGATTTAGTTGAGTAGACGTCCAAAAGTTCACTTTTAGACCCAAAAATTTAGGTTATGACAGTGGAAATTTTCATGTGATTTCTAGGTTCCTTGAAAAGGGAAAAAAAAGGAAATCTAGAATATGGAAAATAATTAGGTTAGTTATAGCAACTTCCTTCATTCAAAATGTCACAGATAGGAAAAGAGCTTCATGCATGAATAAAATAGGATCTGCACTGCATGTGTGACTATTTTATTACGTTTTACTCTCTCTAACAAAAGAAGTTGTTAGAATTGGATGGTTCTGGAATTAGTTTACGTTAAACTATTTTCTTGAACTCAATAAGGCTGGTTGGAATAACATGGTTTCCTAAAAGTAGTTGCATTTTTAATCTTAAGCAGTGTATAATAATAATTTTATCGCAAGCTGGGGGAAAATGAAATTTCAAAAATCGTCAAACGGAAACTAATTGCATGATTAGATTAAGGCTAAGTGAGTTATAAATGTCTCGAAGTAGAAGAAGTTTCAAATTCGTTACTTGGGCATGGAACAGTCTCTAGGTTGCCATCTCCAGTTTTGGAATAACGAGTCTTTTCTCCCATTCCTTAAGCATGTCACCTGAGCAGTAAGAAACTCGCATTCATCTTCTTTGTACAAAGGGTGTGTTGTGTTATCAAACACCCATTCACCCGTAAAAAGATCACAATCTTCCGGCGGCAACTCGACATCATCATCATCATCATCATTTTCTTCTTCAATCATTGGCAATTCGATTCTAGCATTGCTAGTTTGTTGTGTTATCTCCACAAGGGTCTTCTCTTGTTCCCTCCTTGCATTGATCATTTCCTCCTCATTTATATTTTCAATTGTAGGCCATGAAAATGGGAATTCCGCCATGGACTTAACATCTTCATTATACATGAATACACCAAATACGAATATTGAAAACACCACCATATATAAGGATAAATTATTGTTCTTTCGGTTTCCACCGTGGTGTTTCATCGCGGTGACAATATTCACGGCTTTTGTGGCAATGAAGAGGGGTGTTTTTCGGCGAGGAGGCTGCATAGGTGATGATGAGTGAGTGAAACGGAGGGAGAGTGAGGAAGGAAATATAGAGGAAGAAAATGTCGTGGCATTTGGTGGAAAAGAGAGTAGAAAGTAAGTATGTTATGTATGTGTGTTAGGAGTTTGTTTATTTTATTCAAGGTTTGGTGAGTTGGTCCTCTTCAAGACAAATCTATTCTTAAGCTCTTTCTGGTGGATGGAGAGTCTTATTTTCATAGAATTTTCTTTCTTTTGTTTTTTGTTTTATGCCTAACTACTATGATTCTTTATGTTAAACCTAAACAAGCTGAAAGAGAAAAGGATAGGAATCATTTCAAGGCTCTTCTAACTAGGTCGCACCATTGTTTTCACCCTTTCTTGCAAAACTCGTCCTAACATCCCTCAAAACATTATTAAGCCTTAAAACTATTGCTATTTACGATCTCTTCAACAATCGTACGTATATATTTTCAGAAGTTGTAAGCAGTCAAAATTATATTTTGATAATTTAAGAAATACAGTTGCACTTAACCAATAATTTTAGGAGCGTGTTTTTGATAATCTCTCTCTCTCTCTTTTTTCCCCTAAGAAAATGAATTGGTAGGATTCTCCCACTAGAATGCTTCGAAAAGCATAGATGTGCAACTTGTGAGGCCTATGCATAGGGAGGTTAAAAGATCCCTTTTACCTAATTTTTGCAAACTTTCCTTGGGAAATTTTGCATATACAAACTATTAATGGGATTGTGATTAATATGTATGACAATCAAATCATGATTTACAGCTGTATGTTACAATAGTCAAAAAAATTTAATCTTGCGTATTAATTGAAGAATGAATTCTACTTTTATCATGAAGTATGTACTGGGTCCTGCTTATTATCTTTGCATTTACATATGTATTAGGTACTTTCTATTCTTCTGCTCATTTGACTTTGAAGAAAAATATTTCGAGGAGTAGATGACTGAACTAGTTTAGAGTTGCTCTATTGGCATTATTCACATTAAGCTTTTGATACACGATTTGACATAAAAATAAAATGGTTCGACAAATAATTGAGTGGAAAATAATTGCAAACTCAATCAAATATATACTCGATCATCGTGCATTGCGAAAGTAAAAATCATAAAATTGCAAATTCATAATGATGTTTGTCTGAATCGTATTCATGCGATTGTATAAACCATTGCGCAATACTTCCACTCCCATGCATATGAATCTCACGAAATCGTTGCCTAAAGCAAATCTATAACCATCCATGAATGAAGGGATATTTTTTCCTTTTTCCCTTGACGGAAGGTATAGCCATTAGGATTCTTCATGCAACCAAACCGGATTAAGAATTAAATCAGATTGAATTGAACCGTAAAATATGATTCTTCTATTTTTAATTATTTGTAGTTTGGTTGAGAAGGTCCAAATAATCTATAGTTAAGTTTTAAAGTTGAATTGAATCATGCCGCTGTTAATAAAAAATCAAAATATTCTATTTTTATTAAGTAATGATTCTTGCATAAAAATAAATAAATGAAAGGAGCATCATATTTTGATTTTCAAATCTCAACGAAAAGGTTTAACCTAGCAATCCTTATGGCAGATTAAAAGAAAAAGGAAATTCAACCCTAATCTTATTAATACTTGGACTTTCATTTCTCAACGCTTCTATTCTTTTTATTTCACTCTCATGCATGTCAACCTTGGCATTAGGTAAGACTCTCACTTCACACTTGCACTAAATTCACTCTCATCTCTCATCTCTCATCTCTCATCTTAGTCTCATTTCCTCACTCTCATGGTCTTATTCTTGTCTTGATATTTCTCTATAATCCTTACACGGGCGGATCCCAAACATTTTATAAGTGTATAGTTATTTTCTCTTTTTAGTATGCTTATTGTGTTATATGGATGATCTAGTAAGGAATTTGCAAGATAAATTTAAATGACAATTTTGTTGAAGGAGAATTATCATAAGTGTTATTTTGTTTGATATATGCATATATGCAATTATAATCTTTTAACTTGAAATCTAGCATCAAATCATATTAATGAAAATTATAGTGATAAATGCGTATATACACAGTGAAATGTATATAAAATAACTATGTATTTTTGAAAGCAATTAAACTGAATTGAATGAAACTTAAAACTTAGAACTTAGAACGATTAAAAGTATCTAATCACTATGGGTTTAAATTGATTGTTCCAAATACAATTCTATTCAATTTGGCCCTAAGTTTGAATCACACCAAAACATAAACTCCCTTAATAAACATAATTGGAGTAAATAGCTTATTTAATATATTAGGTTAACCATGCTTATGCATGGTTGGTGGTTCCAAGTTTATATAGTTTATACAAGATTATTTATAAAAAAAAAGTAAAAATAAAATACTTGAAAATTCACACTTTTTCACTTTGCACCTTGTATTATTTTTTTATTTTTCAATTACAAACTTGAGTTTTCACACTTTATTCGTCTTTTATACCAATGTTATTTTTTTTGGGTCAGTTGCTTAACATGAATCTTTGCAATTCTTGACTTTCTATACCATTTTATTTTATTTTTTTACCTATTTGAAGACTAATTGAATCAAAACTTTACTGGACCTGCTATTGTACTTTTTTATATATATATATTTTATTAGGTTCTTCTCTTCTTGGAGACCAAATGGAGTTATCTAATTGAAAAAATAATAATGCAGATACGTAAAATGAAAAGGCACAAAAAACTTAAGTTATGTAATTACAGTCATACAAATCGAAAAACGCAAAAAATCTCATGTGAGGATAATTTAAGATATACCACAAAAAATTTCTTCTTCTTCCCGCCCTATAATTTCTCTTTGCTACATTTTCTTTTCAATACTTATTGTGGTTAAAATCTTTCACATTACCCCTATTGTCATATATGTAAACAGTTAAAACTAACACATCCTAAACTTATAAGACCACCTTTGACCCAAAAAAAGAAAAAAAAAAAAAACTTATAAGACCACCAATTTGCTACCCATCAATAGCTATCTTAATCAAATATTATGTCATCCACCAAGCTAATCACCCACATGACATGGTTATCGACCTTTCTTTGTCTCCAACAAATTCAAAGAATTAACGTGTTACTTTATGTTTGAGAAAAGTAAAGTCTAAGTAACATGTTATATTGCTGGGAAAAAAAAAACAAAAAAGAGTAACTTGTTATATTGTACTCTGTACCCCAACGTAAGGTAAGGTCATGTAATATATATTTCATGCTTTTTAATTTGGTTGGATAACGCGCATAAGTAATCGTTTTTTACGAATCAAAAGTAGCGAGACCCATTATCATCTAAAAAATTTGCAGAAGGAGTAATCTTTTTAACATGCTCTCTTAAAATTTGAACCTAAGTATTTAAACATCTTAGATCAAGATCGGATCCACACTCATATAGAAGATTTGTAAAGGAAGTAATCTTCTTATCTTGCTCCCTTTAAGAGTTGAACCTACATACTTAAACATCCTAGATCAAGATCGGATCTATGCATGTATATACGAAGATTTACAAAGGAAGTAATCTTCTTATCTCATTTCTTTAAAATTTGAACCTGAGTATTTAAACGTCCTATATTAAGATCTTAACCACTAACATGCGTACATAGGAATATTTCATGTATGTGACATATTCCGTTTCTGAAGGTCATCAGTTGTTACTCGTATTGGTGGAACATCACTTTTTTTCCAAGTTAAGGCAGATATATGGCAGAAACCTCCATAAAGTGCATCAATGTGAGGTCTGTAATCTAAGTGTCAGTATCAAATTCAGTGGCAAATCCTACCCCAGTTTGTCATGTTCAGTGTGAAGTTGCTGTACTTTCTGGAGTGGATATTCTGGAGTTTGAATTTCGATCAATGCTTCTAAAACGGTCGCATACATCCAGTACAGTGGTCAATGTTGAATTTCTTGGGATAGTGGATCTAGTATATTATTTTTCCTTTTAAAGTTATTTAATATTGATGTTAAAAGGAATCATTTTTTCATGAGAATAATAATTAGATTACTGTATTGTGATCTAGAAATGTCACCATTTTTTCTTTAACTTTTTGGATTGAAAATTTTTTTAGGTCGTGATGCCATAAGATCGTTGACATTTTCTAGATATTCAATTTTAAGATTTAGTTTTTTAGAAAAAAGACTCAGGAATTTTGACCGTCTTGCATACATGACTTTTTTGGATATATCTAACATGCCAGTGCTGTTCCTTATTTGCAATATGGATTAAAATGTGAAATTTTACAAAAGCTTCTTCAAGAAAGATTTTAAAAAATTTAGGGTTTAATTACATAATATTATTGGCCTTATAAAAGCTCAGAACATAACAATTTTTTTTTTTTGAAAGGAGGGATTTATGTAATAATGTAATAAGAACAATCTAAGTATGAGTCATATAATTACTTAGAGTGAGCAAATATAGAATGAATACAGTACAAGATTCTTTCTCATATCGAACTAGGAAGTTCTATAGTATAATCATTTAAAAGTGATTATATGATATTAATGCTTTTGCATTCAATTATAGAAAAATAATGCTCATTAATAATAAAAGAAGCTATCAATAGCCTTATAGAATTTATTGATAGTTTTCACCAAAAATTGTTGATAAATAGTTCTATTTTTATTATTTATGGGCATGATTTATTACAAATTCAAGTGATTTATTGAATTTAAAAGAGATAAAATCGTACAGTTACTTTTGAGTAATTATACTGTAGAAAACTACGCAACCTTATACATGTAGAGTTAAAATTTTAAAATCAAAATGTAATGGTAACATGTTGGATGGATATAAAATATTTAATTATATTTTTATAATATAAAACTTTTAAGATAAGTTGTCCAACAACTTACCAACTTTTTCATATAGGTATTTATAACCAATACATTCATCAAATTGGTAATCTCTAACAATTTATCACATATTTTTCATGAAAGGTTAGTATAAGCATTTTGTAAAGAAAACGAGAGGAACAAGGGAATAAAGGATGTAATACGGGATTTCTCTTTCTAAAAAGATTAAATAGGTTAGTACAATCACATATTTTTATGTACTTCGTATATGTTTCATGTCTGTCGACATCACGGTACGGTTTCTGCTGGTCATCAGTTGTTACATGTATTGGTCGAACATCACTTTTTTCCAAGTTAAGGCTTCAACATAGGATCTACAGTAAGCCGTCGGTGTCAATTTCAGTGGCAAATCCTAACCGTTTGCCATGTGAAGTGTGAAATTGTCATACTTTCTGATTAGATATTCTGGCTTTGAATTCTGATAAGTGCTTTTTAACCAGGTTCATACGATCAAAGGTCAAAAAATATGATAAGATGGTAGAGCAACTATTTTCCCTTTTTATGTCGTCTAATGTTCATAAAATATACATATACATATATATATATATATATATATTCTCATCCGTGAGAAATTAGTAGTAGTAGGTAAAATATAGTTTGTCCAGCTAGGTCTTGATTTTGGTTCATATCATATTTGTTTTGAATTTCCTTTTTTTCTTCAATTTTACAATCCCTTTTTATAGTTGTATTTTGTATATCTTATATTTCATAGTATCGTTTGAGGATTCTATCGGTAAAGTAAAGTAATTGAGCTCTACATGAGGGTATAGAAAGCTTGCAAAATAGAATATTGTGGGGACGTTGAAGGGTTGTTTGGTATGATCATTTTGATACTTAAGTTAGTACTTGTGTGTGAAGGTACAATAAGCTAGAAAGCTTTAGGTACGAAGAGGAGGCTTAGTGCATAAAGAGTTAAGGTAGTTTATCATTGGACTGCCTAAGATTATTTATAGAGGAGGGCTACTTTAAACTAACGAAACGTGTTTGGCATGTTGTTACGTCCTCACAATTTGAATAGTAGGGGGGGGGTAGCATTCGATGTGTTCTGGAATTGTAGGGCCATGACAGTTCACCAAGTCTTCGAGCCTTATCTATGTGTTTACTGACTATTGTGACAAATCCGAGATCGGGTAGGCCACCTGGAGGAATTGACTTGTCTAAAGACCCCTCCAAGAGGTTGACAAGTAGGGTAATTAAATCGGGTGAAGTATATTAAGCTGGCCATGGGCCCAATCAAGTCAGCCCATGGTTTAAGCAAGTCGACGTAAATGACCGATCTGTCATGTTAAAGAGTCGTCTTAGAGTTTGTAGAGGAGGAGACCAATGTGTTAGAATTGGAATAAGACCTAGGTGAAACACCTCATGGGACTATCTAAGCTGGTCATGTCCCAACTGTACCAAGTACTTAGAGAACTAAGTATTGAGCTCATGAGTCGAAGGACCAACCTCCTCGAGCAAGTGGGAGTGTTAGACTAAGGAATCGATATCGGATGATGCAACATGCTTGCATCTATTGGAGTTGAGGTCATGCTCTTAAAGCCAAACTGATTGAAGCCTTTTGTGTTGAGTTACTTGTAAACCCTACTTTTAGCGGACCTATGATTTGGTTAAGAGTACTTTTCGAATGTTCTTAAGGATCAACTAAACTAAGAACTCAAGTTTATAATTAGAAACGAACTTATCTTTTCAATTCAAAAGCCTATTATTGATAAAACCTAAACTTAAAAAACTACGAGCTCTAGAGTCACTTAAGATTATAAACCCTAAAACAATTAAGGACTTTTAAATCTAAGAGACTAATTGATAATTTAATTTAAATAATTTTATTCAACTCTAGAAAATTTCACAAATTTATAAGAATCGAATCATAAATTACAAAACAACGCAAGAAGTAAATCCTAAAACAATTTCTTATAAGACAATGCCCTTATTTTCATACCTAAGCTTTACACATAAATAAGTAGACCACCCAATCACCTTAGATGACTTATCAATTGAAAGTTAGAATCATTTATGAATTGATAACTTATCAAAATTTAGTGATAAAACACTTTCCTTATCACCCCTTCACTTATACTACATATGGACAAATTGTCATAAGATTTCACATGCTTGACTTTAATAAATGAGACAAAACAATTCCATGCCCTAAAGGACACCTAATGACCTGTTTGAACAAGCAAGAAAGGGGGGGGGGGGGGGGGGGGGGG